>JAPSES010117715.1:0-11685 GCA_029822895.1 Maxillicosta whitleyi | reverse complement strand
TGTGAAAATCACACTTAAATTACAAAATTCAGAATGGTACTTCCACTGGAGATGTGTTTGCTTACTGTGTGCGCGTGCACGTGTGCGTATGTGTGTGTGTGTGTGTGCATGTTAATTATGAATAAGTTTCTCCAGTCACTGCCTATGAGGGGCGCTTTATTTAGTTTAAAATGAGTTTGTATTACATATGTAATTTTGAATTATACACGATCAAGGAAAGAACTGAGGTAGTTTTGTGTGTGTAAAATTCCCAGCTGTAATCTGAATGATGAATGAATAAACAGATCGGTTCTGAGTGTTGGAACAAACTTTCGTTTGTCAGAATCAGGAGTTTTGAAATGTGTTAGTACAAATGTTTTAAAAATAAAGGCAGATTTAGACTGTGATGACATTCTCCATCTTGAATCTTTTGCCCTCTTTTTTGCGCTGCAGTACAAACAGTGGTGTTCGGCCATGGACCAGGGGAAGATCCCGTCTGAGATTAAAGCTCTGCTCACAGGTGATGATCAGAAAATCCCTCAGAGCGGCAGCAGCACCAAGGCGTCAAAGAACGGCAAAAACAGCATCAACAGCAACGGCCAGGCCTGAAGGGAAACTGTGACGGAGCTGAAGCACTAATGATGTGAAGAGACTTGAGAGGAGGTGACTGCAGCTGTGTCCGTCATCATCTTCTGACAGGAACATGCATGTAGTTAAAGGCTCAGTGGTTTCATTTTCTGTATTCAACCAGATGCAATTTCAAATGTCATGATGCGCACACTGTTTAAAATGGCCCTTTAATTTGAAAAGCACCTCTGAATTTTGTCTGAGAATGAAGACATTTTCCATAATCCTAGGTGAGAAACCCGAGTTAAAGACACAAACATTAATACATAAACATGAACCACCACTAGTCAGCAACAAAAGAAGACTAGATCAATTTAGTAAATGTTTGACATTTCCACAGCAATAATTCTTCTGTATAATATGTCATACTCACCACTCCATTCAAAACATTTTACACCAGTCATGCTTTTATCATCTAATTAATTCCAATCATTTCCTCTGATCCTGTGGATTGTTTTACCTCAGAAGTTTTCCGTTAGCTTGAATGGTCAAATACTATTAATCTAAACAAATATGCAACCTTTCAGTCTCTTTCACTGTAGTCAACCCCCAGATTTTCTTCAGAAATCATAGCCATAATCCAGTCAAATCTGACCTCAAATCCATACAGATGCAAAGATGTTTTGTTTTTTGTTTTTTTCATTTTAGAATTAGGCTGAATAAACATCTGCACATACTTATCTACTCTTATAAATGTTTAGAAAAAGCCTTTCTTTCTAACTGTCAAGCAACCCAAAAGTAGATATTTAATTAATGACAGATGTTAGAAAGTTTAAATCACAGTAAATTAAAAAAAAAAAAAAGATTATAATGTCTCTGTTGAGATTATTTATTTTGTTCAGTTTTGATTTGACTAATGTGAAAAATCGGCAGGAATAGTTGAATTTTATCATGAGCCAACAAAAAAAAACACTGGTGAGTATGACAACGCACTACTGTTATACTAATGAATTAATGGGTGGAGATAACGATAGACTACTCAATTATGTTTATGTGTCCTTATAGCATTTTTATCGTCCCTATAAAGCCAAGTATGGATAAATTTAAGGGAAAAATACCACAAAATAATCACTCCTTTTTGGCTGTTTTTGTGTGTTGATCCAGGTCCAATGATCAGGATGTGAAATGTACTTTGATGAATGTGTTGGATATATTTTTGTATTTGTAATTTATATTGACTCGAAGAAAGCTCATTTGTATTTTTTTCTTTTCTCTGCCTCTTTGGCTTTTTGTAAACAAACTGATTCACACAGCTTGTAATTACTATAATTTAGCATCAGCAACATTCAGTGTTTTATTAGTTGTTTTTTCCTCTCCCTCTTCTTTGAGGCGATTAAATCGTCGTAAAAATATGTGCACTTTCTCACATTAGGCAGAAGCACTTTTTCAGCTGATGGTAGGTTGTTTAGCAACATCGAAATGTTGATGTTTTTGTTTGTTGAATTAAATAAAAATATGACTTGCAGGTGTTTCTTCGGGTTGCTTCATTGCCTCCATCTGAGCTGCAGTTTTTGGGTTGACTTTGTTAAATCTGATTTCTGGTCTGTTTGTTGTTTGTTGTTTGTTGTTTGTTATCCTGAAAGCCACTAGAGGGCAGTATACCTGAGTTTAAAAGCCTGATCCACTGATGATGAGGAATGGGTACTGAAGCTTGAAAATTAAAAATATATCAGGTCCGGCGTCAAAATGTGGTTCAACAAAGCTTAAAATAAAGACAGTAAAATATCAGAGCAAACTCAGACTTCATGAAGTTTCCTTTGGCAAAGCAAATTTGCTCGGCTTCAAAAAGCAGCAGGCGACCATTCTGCTGTTATGATGCTGATCAAGACTATTTAAAAGATTATATATACATATAAGTTAATGGGAAGCAGCACAACTTTATTTATGTAGCACTAATCAATCATAATATGACAAGTATAGATGGTTCCAAAGGTAAATATACAGTTTTGTGCAAAGGTCCTGGGCCAACAGTAGGTTTGTGGGTTTAATAAAGTTATAATGACCACACATATGCATTTCTCAGTCTCTGTATCAAGATCCAATCTGATATACGTGAAGTATGAACAGCAGGAAAAACAAAAGTTTCTGAGATAAAAATAGCTTCTATAAACCAGAGCTCATATTTATCATGACCTCCCTTTGCACTTATCATGTTTTGTTGGAACAATATGATATATATTGCATTAATTTTCTTTTGTTTTATACTATCTTTCATTCAACACATTAGATGTTTCTGATTATTTGTGCTGTTTATATCATGAGGTCAGGGGTCACAACAAATACTGACTTTACAACCCATTTAGTAGTTCTGTACTCTGTCTTTTAAGGCTGTACACATATTTCCTGTATTTTCTTGTTGTATATGAAGAAAAGAGAATGAGAAATAAATATAAATGCTCATTTAAAACCTACAAAACCCACAAAGCTAAAGACACATGCACAGTTCTGAATGTTTCCTTAATGTTAATTTAGTTCCTTTGACTTAAATTTGTTTTGTTGAAGTTATTTTATGTGTTTTTGTCCCTTGGGAGTGTTTTGCTCTTTTTTTGTTTTGTTTTGTTTTGTTTTGTTTTGTTCCTGTAATTATGCAACTCGGCGTCTTTTTCCAGATGAGATCAGGTTCCAAGATAATAAATTCTAAACACAAGGTCATCAGACATTTGGCTGGATGTTATTGTTGAAGCTTTGCCTGTTGGATTCTAACCACTGCCACTAAATCAGATTTACTTTTGTCAGGTTTCTGTGATCCAAAGCTAACATACATGTCATTTTAGTATTATTCCAAAATTGGTTTCATTTTACTTACAACTGGACTCAACATGTCGAAGTGGATGAAATTTAAATATTATATCATGAGGTCAATAAATAAATTGGACAAATCTTTCTAAAAATTCATTTAGTTTATTTGCTGTTTTAAGCCAAAGATTCACCGTCAACCAAAAGCATCTACTGATCTAAACTGTTGATCCAATAACCATATCAATACGTGTAAATAATTGCAGCAAAATGCAGTTTTTATCCGTTCATTTTCATCAGATATGACCATTTGGACATTCAGAGGCTCCGTAGAAACACTGTCATCTTCGACAACATTGATTCACCAGTAAAACCCACAGAGTTGGATCAATGACAGTGGATGGAAACACTGGCTTTATGTTCAGTTAATGATATTTTTGACTGAAAAAGTCACTTTTTCTTCATTTTTTCCCCCTTTCCTTTGACATAATAACCTTTGACTTTACTCTGAGCTTTTATGTACATCTATATGATCACTGAATTAAATATAACAAAGCAGATGATTTTCACACAAAAGAATGCAAAATTCTGAGGATAATATTATAATAAATGATGATTAAATCACTTAGGAAAGGTTAAATAAAGAGAAAAATTTATTTGGGAACTTAAGCAAAAGTCACACTGGATCCTTATGGGTGAAATAAAAAGTGTAAAAACAACAGATATGCTTTAAACATATATATATATATATATATATGTGTGTGTGTGTGTGTGTGTGTGTGTGTGTATGAGTGCAACTGTGTTTTTATTTTTTGCTGAATTTCCTTAATATATTCAAAGAAAATCCTAAAAGTCATAAAATGATTTATTTGTACAGACTATTGTACATTGTCTTACAGCCTTGAAAACATTTTGAACCACCTTAGATGTATGTACGTCTTATGTGGTCACTGGATGTATTTTAGTATAAAGCATGGATCTTATAAACACAGATTACAGAAGACATTTCACAACTGTGCCATCATATACATGTCCAGGTGTTTGTACAAGCAGCTACAGCAAAAGTACATCAGCTCTGTACAGGTGAAGCCAGGCATCGACGACCAAAGACTCTGATGCTGCAGCAGCGTCTGAACAAGTACAAGTGAAAAGTGGAGGAAAATGTATAGAAAAAATCATCTGCTTAATATATTTAGTAATGTTTTTTTTAAATTATTATTCTCTTAAGTAGAATGGCCTTTTTCAGAACGAGATATGTAATTACACTGTATCCAAATATAATATAATATTAGCAGATTCATGCAGCTGGAAGAATTAAATGATTTGTCAAACAATATAGTATATTTACTCAGCTTCTACTCAGCTACTTTTTACTTCAAACATTTCTCACATTTTACAGATGAAACAAATAAAAAAAATCAGAAAAGAGAAAATAATTTCTTGAAGCCTAAGTGAATTTGCAAGTGGCAAAACTGGGATGTTTTTAATTATTTTTGCTGATGGGTAAAATCTGTAGTTTTAGCTGCCATGTTTTACCCATTTTAAGTTTTTCCATTTGAATCAATGTCTAATGATGTTGTAACCAAGCACACCTAAAAAAAACAGCTTTAATGTTATTATTTTACTAACATAATTTATCTTCTAGCATCGTATGCTAGTGTACAGTATGTTACGTCAATGTTATGCTAAATTTCAGCTCTAAGAAACAATTGAAAAAATTAAGAAAAATCTTTTATCCTAAATTACCTTCTAATTATACACTAATGTAAGTAAGTTAACACACAAATGTAATGTAGAAGCAAGTTCAAGTCTATGCTTGTTCAAATGCAGCAGCACCAGAGTCTTTTCATTTAAAAGGGATATATGAAGGTATATCTGCAAAAAAAGTTATTATTTCCATATTTTTGACATATTTGACAATTTAATGTTTCATTTTTCACTGCCACATGTTGCCTAAAATGATTCTTTGTAAAGTAACGGTAGGCTACTGCCTGCAGACTGCTACCTGAGAATACTACCTTCAAACTAATATTGAAATTCAGATGGTGACTGTTTCTTAATACAATTTCTACTTTAATCAACAACTGAAAAATACTGTAAATGTGGAGTGATAAAAAGTGTTGGATACAGTCTGACATCTCCGTACTAGCATTTTACCATCTATGAGGTTTTATTCTTTAAAACTTAAACCTAAAACTGATAAGCTACATGACAATCTGTTGTTAATTATTGAGAAATTTTCAATATAAAAAGAAATTAAACCAGCACTGAACTCTCTTAAGTGTTAAATATTGTATTGTATTATATAGAACCTAGTCTGAAGCGGAGGCAGACATTACAACGGTGCCGTCCAAAAATGACTCAGACTTTGACACCATTTTAATGTCTTGTGCATTTGCCGTTAGTGGAACACCAAACAGCCTGTCCCATGGGTCATTTTTAAATTACAATCACAGGTAAGACATATGTCATTCTTCTGATTGTGTATGAATTGGGCCATCATTTACACATGACATTTGTTAATTTAGAGGAGAATTATTTTAGAAAATCTTAGTTGATGGTAACACTGTTGAAGTATCAGAAAAACTACACACCTCCGGAGGTGGCGTCATCATAAATTTCTCTTTCCATGATCTCTTCTGAGTTGCCAAAAATATCTGCTCTTCAACTCGACCAGAATTACGCTCCGTTTCAAGCGTTAACTCTATTCATCTCACTATCGAAGAATGAGCTGAAAGGTGCCAAATACGCCAAAGCAGCCATTCTGATATCGGTGAAGTGCATCACATCATGCAGTAACAGATGCAGTGCACTGAGCTGTTTTTGCATAAAACTAGTTGTTACTTTACTATCTGTACCACAAACTGCCATTTTCTTGGGTCGAATCTTTAATAGACAAACATTAAATGTGTACTTTATAATTGCAGTGATATCAGAAATTATATGTTGCTTACCATTGACTGCCGTTCATTTTTTCCTGACATCTCACATCTTACATCTCACAGCGTACAGCGCTCACTTTTATCCTTCAGTTCTTTAGTCTACATTCCTGTACTGTTTGACTTTTATTGTCTAAAACACTTTTCATCCTTTGTTCTGGTTATCCAACCAAGAGACTTTCATGCCTATGCTAAAGACTTCAACTGTCAGGCTAATATCATATATCTGATTTCATTTTAATAGAAGTCAGCTCAGGTTAGAAGAGTTTAAAACTAGGCTTAAAACAACATTAATCTGAATTTAAAAAAGGAGATTATGCCATTGTTAACATATGGTTTGCAGCTGCCACTATTGTTTGCTCCTACCACATACATAACTGCAGATCACCGTACTGCATGTGTGCACAAAAGGTCACTGATGGTCACAGACTATGTTTAACTAGCTAACAGGCTGATGAATCAAAACACAAAATCAAATGTATCAGTGACTATATGATCCATCAAACACAGCACACAAATAAATGATCCTTTAAAATTCTTGTATAAAAACAGCTTGCTGGTCACAGCTGTTGAGACTGTCAGGATATGGCTGCCAGAAAGGATGGTACATCAGAAAAAGCCCTTTATACAAACTGAGCCCATTCTGTTTCTGCGAGCTTTTGTCCCAGTAAATACATACTATCATCGGAACCTGCGTCACGTGCGCCTGCTGACACTGACATTGTGTGGTAGAATATTAGACCAGTCCATGTTCTAATGTGAAAAACTGTCACAGAGACATTACACAAATGTGTTTGGGGGGTTAGCATTAGTGGGCCAGGCTACCTTCTTTTCTTTTGCTTCTCGGTCAAAAGTGTCGTAAACAGAATCCTTGGTGACCATCTTTGCTTGCACTGGGATGTCTACCACCCCAATGTAGTTCTTTTTAGCTATTCGAGAACTTGCTGTGATGGTGTACGCATTACTGCGGTAACATTTCATGGATGACATGCAAAAGGTCTCCCGCATGCCCCTCCTGAAGTTTGCATTGTACACTGAGTAAAGAGTTGGTTTGGACGCTGTGGAACTGAAGGAGATCCAGGTAACTGCTGTGAAGAACAGCAGCCCCTGCCTGTCGGGGCCGTCAGACTCCGTCGGGTGCCAGAGTTGGGCCACATAAAAGGGCGTCCAGGTGAGGAAGAACACTGAATTGAGCATGAGAAACATCTTGATAGTCTTGACTTTAGTCTGTGGGACGATGTTCATTGTTCGGCGTACCGTGTGGCCGTCGGCACTAATCCTCCAGATGTAACGGATTACCCTTTGGTAAAATGACACAATCAGTGCTGCTGGAACCACAAAACTGAACAAAAGGTGAACTGCAGCGTAGGCTATACTACCCCAACTATCTGGAAGAAAAAAGTCACAATGACCCACGCTGCTGTCAACTGCTGTGGAGCCGTAGAAGAAGAAGCAGGGACACACGAATGCTGCGTCAAACAGCCATGAGGCCAGGATCATCTTCTTTGCTTTTTCCCTGGACACCTTGAAGCTGAGTGGATAGATGATCGTATAGAAACGGTCCACAGAGATGGAGAGCAGGACATAAACCTGCACCCCAGGGCAAAGGTGCTGCAGATAGCGTACAATCTTGCAAGCAGCAGCACTCAGTGGCCATCGACCTGAGGTGACCTGCAGGAGGATGAAGGGGGCGCAGCCGAGGCTCATGAGCAGGTCCGAGCAGGCCATGGACACCACAAAGTAGTTGGTGGTGGATTGAGTCCGCCGGCTCCTGTGGATGACCAGGCACACAAGGGCATTTCCCAGGATGGAGACCAGCCAGACGATCCCAAACACTAAGCCCAGGACAGCAACCTCACCTGAAGTCAGCTCATAAGAGGCAGAGGTCCAATTGGACTGGCCGGTGAACGAACCCTCTTGGCTGCAGAGGGGAGTTGTGGGTAAGGTTGCCAGGACAGTTGGGTTTTCCCTCTCAGAGTAGTTAAATGACATCTGAGTCAAAGATGTGAAAGATGGTGAGTAAAGGGAGGGATTGACACCAGCTGAGTTTGTTGACTGGGCATACACCATAGTTACGCTGCTGCAACACTGAGGAGCTGTGGAGACAAAAGCAGTAGGTGTTAGTGCACCAATGTGTGGCGTTTACAGATGTGACCTTCCAAAATGACACAGTATCCATCAAAACTTTGTTGTCTTGTCAAAATCTAAAAGATCTAAAACTCAATGTTACCAATTTCTTCCAAAGTTATCACCTGGTCTTTGAACAAACACTGCTCTGACTCACAGATCTGTTGATGGAAGCCTCCCATTGGCTGACTGTTTCACTCAGCACTTCCCTCCCCTTCTGCCATCTTAGTTACATGTTTTCTGAACTGAAGGCAGGCGCTGAACTAACATCCAAAGCACTGAAAATGTCTTGTTTTGATAGAGATTATTCAAATTCTATTTTGTGGGGGTTTACAAATATAAATGCGAACACTGACCTCCGCTCCATATGCTAACTGGTTGAATTATTTATGTACGTGGAACAATTTTGGTAGTTATTAGTTAACTAGTGGTTGGTAATGTTTGCATTATTGCATGTATATGGGTAGGTTTGGTTTGGTGTGTGGTTGGATGGTCAGTTCTTTTGACAGACTGTCAAAGTAACCAGCTAGTTTTAGTTTGTAGAAGAAAGCTTCATGATCCTCATGATTCAGATGTGTGGAAACAATGAACTTTATACTTTATTCAGTGAGTGAAACAGTCAGTGGATACATAGTGTTGAGTCACTGGTGGTTTTGGTAGCTGTAAGTGTGTTCTGGTAGGTGACTTTGAAAATAGGAATTTTCAATAAACTCTCCTTTGCAACACAATAAGTCTAACAAACACATGAACAGTTTTGTGTAGCACATTGTTGTCTAAAAATCTCTACACAAAGGATATTGATCTTCTTCTAAACATACACAAGCACCTCAAACCCATTGAATCCTTTCGGCTTTTCTCTTCAGGGGTCGCCACAGCGAATCACATTCGCCTGTTGATTGGGCGCAGGTTTTTACGTCGGATGCCCTTCCTGACACACAGAGCCGGCACAATGAGACACTACAGGTACGCTACACACTACAGCTATAGGGATGTATAGCGTAAAGGACCTTTCCCAAGGGGCCACCTGGGTCTCGAACCAGCACCAAAGCCAGTGGCGTAAACCACTAAACTACCCAGAGGCTTCAGCACCTCAAACCCATGAGCAGTGACTAACTCCCAGTATCCCAGGCCACGCAGCTGCTTTATTTCATTAGTCCTTCACACAGATCCAGCCCAGGGTCTGCAGAGACCCCTTCATCCTCTGAGGTCACCCATTAAAGATGGGACAAACCTCAGGAGGGAAGGGCTCCGTGTTAATGGCTGCTGTTGTGTTTACTCTGCGCTCTCTGGCTTTAGCAACATCATTGTGACTGGACTGATGGTTGGGGGTTGGACAAATACATCCAGCTGCATCCTGTGAGGTTTTAATGAGGGGGGTCTTTAAAGAAATCATTTACAATGGTAATAAACAGATTGTATGAAACACCATACTCTATGTTCATAAAAAAAACACATAAATTAATAACGTCCACTTTAACTACTATAAAGGATGCGTCAAACCCTTTTTAAAAGAAGAATTAAAGATATGACAAAGGAAAAGAGTAAACTTTAACAGTTGGGAACATGACACCAATAAATGTTTGAGTTGCTTAAAAATCTATACATTTATTATCAAATGGTTTGTCACACTGTATTTTATGTAACAAGATCAATATTCTTTAATTATATGATGAAAGTGCTTCTTTCCCTTATCATTCAGGTGCATTATCTTGCATGTTCATATACAATGGTCCTTTGAGAATATCTGAAGTACATTTCACATCCTTATTGGCATCAGAATATGCTGTGAAGTCTGAAAAACTGTTTGTGATAACAAATGACCTGTAAATCTGTTGTTCACTGATGAAAACATTGCTGTCAAGTTAAATATAGTCACATGACTAGAGCTGAGTGTTATGGCCATAAATGTTGTCATGATGTTAAAAAGTCACTTGTTATTTTTAGTGAAAATTGAAGAAACCAAATGGCGATTTATGGTTTTACACCTTTCATAAATCCATAGAAAAACTGTGAGTAACTGAAATATAAAATGTTTGTTCAATACCAAAACACCCAATAATAAACATATAACATAACATTATGTTGTGATAATAAAAGCTGCAGTTTCTCACAATACAGAGACGAAGTCCCACCTTTTCTGCTATGCCTCATGGGACATAAAAAAATACAAAAATCCTTATATGAATGGTGGTGTACCAACCAATAATGTAATCACAGCCAATAACACAATCATTTTCACAATTTTTAATTGTTATAAAGCCACTAACCATATAACTTGCCAATTATTATCTTGTAATAAAGGTTTTGAGGCGATAACATAATGACGTTTTGCTACTAATGTAATAACTTATTATATTATTGGCTGGTTATTACAATAATTATTACAATTGTCTTAACATTTAACAAACTCATTTGAAAATGTAAGAACTGTAGAAAAGAATGTAGTGATAAGTCGGCCTGCATTTGTTGGATATAAAATCTATTTTTTTGTAGTATTTGTTTAGTTTGCTCATCGTATTCATTCTTCAAGCATATGTACGATGCAGCGTCTTCTCTCCTTAATTATGTCTCAAGCATTTTACTACATTATTGGCAGGTTATTATGTTGACTTTATTACATTTAAAAAGGCCAACATTATTATGTTATTGACCATTATTATGTTTCTAGCTGCTACAGGTTTGAACCATTTACACATATGATGTTTAAAATATTACTATAAATCAAGAAAGTCACAGTTTGTGACAAAGATAGAAGAGAAACAGCTCAGTGGATCCAACTGTCATCACACATGGTCCACGTCACATCACCAACACCAAACAGTCACCGCCTTGACACTTTTTACCTCGATCTTTGAGGTGAAAAAGCAATAGAAGAGGTGAAAATCACAGCAGGTCTAGTGTTGGTGAAACTGGACCGACCACAGAGCCTGATGCCATGACTTTGTCTCCATGTGTGTAGTCATTTTATTTACAGCCTGATACTTACAACACTTTTAACACAAACTGTGACTTTATGCTTATATTTTAAACTCACAACCATCATATGTGTAAATGGTGGCATATTCTTTTCAAAATATTGTCCCATGGGGCACAACAAGACGGCCGGACTTTGTTTTTCTGTATTAAATAAAAATGATATTAAATATGACGTCTGTTATTCATCGTGGTTCAGAATATTCTGGGCCACCACAGCGCTCCAAATGACAGAACCTGCTAAAATCATACAAACGGATTTCAACCAAAATGACTTTCCTCCATTTGTATCTTGCTCCCCCCC
>JAPSES010117685.1:0-16906 GCA_029822895.1 Maxillicosta whitleyi | reverse complement strand
CAGTGTAGTACATCCACACTGACTTACCCCCGACAGTGTCCTGTGAGCCCAGTTCTGGTCCAGTTTTGGTCGAAACACAAGTAGTCCAGCAAGTTTGCAGGGGTCACTAAAATAAAATGTTTTTCTTCTCAAAACAGCATGTGTCCAAAAGAGTGATTTATGTGTCCAACGTCCACAAAAAAGTCACACCTCATAATCACTTGGTCCTATCAGTGCGCTGTCATGCTGCTGACTGCTGCGCATTAGTCAACAACTTTTTTTCAGTAGTGAAACAGGTAGACTAGCTGTCATCTTGCGGTGGCGTGCAGAGATACGAAGAGAGAGAAAGTAGGGCCAAGTGATTATGATGTGTGACTTTTTTGCCGACATTAATTTAAAAAAAAAAATACAGAAAAATATTTAAAATAATTCAGTTGTTTTGAAAATTACATTGCTGCTGTTAAATAAAATACAATGATCCAATACCATTTTATTTAATTTTGTTTGTCTCAAACTTGAAGTAAACAAACAAAAAAAAAAACTCATAAACATAGTTTGAGAAGTCTAGTCCTGTCCCTTTCTTACTTTCAGTATCAGATTCATAACCACATATAATTCCTTCATCAGGTATATATCACATCAAAACAGACAAGAATAGAGTCCAGATCATAAATGCATACAGAAGCATATAAATACCAGTGGACTGAGCATTCTGAGTTAAAAAAAATACCACGTCACAGGTCGCCTCAAAGACCTAACCATCACCTGATATAATGAAATAATTCAGGTAAAATGCAGTTTCTTAGCTTTTCATGGTCCTCCAATATGAACCATCTAAGAGGCTCTGTGGAGAACATAGAAACACCATCATTGATTAAATTTGTTTTAATGTTGAGTTAATGATTTATTTTGCTGGAAAAAGTCATATTTACTGGGAGTTTTTAAGTACATCTACATGGTTAGTGAAGGAAATATAGGAAAACAACTGATTTCACCTAAGAATTCTGAGGATATTATTGTAATAAATGGGGATTAATAACTGAGAAGTGGGCAAATGTAGAGAAAATACAGTGGAAGTTTCCAAATAAATTGTTCTTGCTCATATATGTGCGTGTGTGTGTGTGTGTGTGTGTGAATGCATGTTTTTGAATATTTATAAGAACTCACCTCAACCTGGGAGCTTGAAAGGAACAGTATAAATAATTGGTGCAGTTCCAAAAATGTTTCACACTAAAAAAAAGTTATTATTTTGTTTTTGCAGGAAGAAAACACCACATGCCTCGACCTTCTTTAAATGTGTTAAAATAGTGTAGTGACCCCAGCTGTATGCTTAACACAGTGTAGTATTCACTCCATGATGCTAGTTTGAGCCAGTAATTAGTGAGCAGACTGCCATGGAGAGCCAGTGGCATTTTGCATGATGAGAAAGAGAAATGTATACTGTAGAGCTGCAAAAAGTTACTGCAAACTTGCCTAACTGCTGCAACTTTAGTATAAGTGGAGTTCAGGTGCTACTTTCTAGATTTGCTGTAGATTTGTCTCAATTGTTTGTATCCTGGAAACCTTGAGAATTCAGTTTTTTGTTTTTTTTCCCTCCTCCTTAGGGATTTGCATTCACCAGCAGAGATAAGCCAGGTTTCAGACCTGAGTTTCTACCTCTTACCTACCTGGCAACGATTCTGTCTGATATAGAGGAACAAGGTAAGGATATGGATGTGTATATAAATATATCCTACCTGGGTTTTATGTTTGGATTCACATACCCAAGAGAATTAAGAGACTGTTTTCTGTGTGCATTTTATGAGTGCTCGGTCAAAATGCTGTTGTGCCCATTGTGGAAGTGGAAGGAAGGAAGTGTGTGTCTGTGTGTGTTTGGTGTTATATCTATCTATAAGAGGCTGCATCTCTCTTGAAGTCTTCTTCCTGTGTTCCAGCTGCGAACCCGTTCGAGGAACAGGAAAATGTGGATGCAAGGTTTGTGGAGGAGATGGCTCTGAAACAGACACTGATTCAGCTGGGCTTTGAGGAAAAGTGAAGAATGTGGAAGGAGTGGTAGGGCGGAGAGGGACGGAGGATGGATGGAGGGTGGATGGAGAGAGAGGGAAACAGATGAAGGGGAAAATGTGTTTGAGAGAACAGTCATCGACTGGGCCTTGAGGACAAGTAACGGATGGATGGATGATGGAGGGAGGGAGGAAAGATGAATGGAAACATTGAGAGGCGGGGCGCTCATAAACCACTTCTGACTGTTTGATGACAAATGAGAGTAGGATGAAGGGATAAATGCAACAAAAATGGAAGGGAGCATATTAGGTTTTATAACAGTGGAGTGGAAGACAAAAAACATTTGGGTGGACCTGTAAAAAATGGATGGGATGGATTTCCTAACACACACACACACACACACACACACACACACACACACACACACACTGCCTGCTGTAGTTTGTTGTATTGAAATTCCAGATTATTAACAGCAGAGGGACGTTGTGTAACAGAATACACTTACTGCTCCCAAAACCATCAATGAATTAACAGTTTATCCATACACTGTGTCACTCACTGAATAAAAATATAAAGCTCAACACTACACACATTATGCATTATGGTATCATCAAATTTTCTCCTTCAAATAAAAAACGTAGTCAATTATTTTGACAGTCAAATAACTGCAATCTTTGCTGTGACTGTGTCGGCTGATAGTTTACATTATAGCTCTGTTAGCTTAGCTCTGTTTTTGGACTGAAAACAGTCACAGTAGGAGCACCAATCTCCACTGCAGTAAAGATCTGTTTGGAATTATCCAAACAAGGTCAGAAATGAGCCATGAATCAACAAATGTAAAACATAGCAAACATTATAACATCCGAAATACTGCGCATTAGCTCTTTTAACCCATAAAGACCCAAACAACCACCGGTGACACAAACCATCTACTGATCTGACCTGTTTAATACCTGTTGATCCACTAATCCTGTCACTACATGTAAATAATTGGTGTAAAATGCAATTAATCATATTTTCATGTTAATCAGATATGACCCGTTTGGATGTTTAGAGGCTCTGTAGTTACCATGGAAACACCGTCATCTTCTACAACATTGATTCATCAGTAAAACCCATGGAGTTGGATCAATGATAGTGAATGGAGACACTAGTTTTTACATTCAGTTAGCAATATAGTAAGTACTAAGTTTTTTTTTTTTTTCCATTTTTCTCTGTTTTGATATAATTAAATTTTAATTTACTCTGACTTTCCATGAACAGCTACATGATCTGTGAATTAAATATAGGAAAGTAGATGATTTACATGAAAAATGCAAAATACAGAGGATAATAATGTAAAACAAGTTGATAATGAATCAGTTAAAAAGGTAGAGATAGAGAAACAATTCATTTGCGAAGTCCCACAAAAGTAGCACTGGGTCTTTTTGGGTTAATGAGGCATTCAACATTAACATACCATACGTGTTAATGTTTTGCATAGTGTAGAAATGGAAAATATGACACACGTCTGATTATAATCCATACACAGCAGCAGCATGCATTATAATGACTAGATTATGTCGGTAAGAATCTCTGACAGGTGCATCAGCAGCAACAAACCCTTCAGAACCAAAATATGATATTTGAACAGCTGCCTTTTCAGCTGTTTGAGGTGTCCAGTGTTTTTGTGGATGAACCCAACTGTATAATGAGCCTTCAGCAGATAGCAGAGGCAGCAATAACAGGACGTGTGTGGACAGTACACACTGCAAAAATCTACATCTTATCAAGTGTATTCTTCTCATTTCCTGTCAAAATATCTCATCACCTTTAAAATCAGACATAATCACCTAATGAGTAACTTTTCAGTGAGATATAATTATTTTTACACAATAGGTGATCTCACAAGAACATTTTTACTTGTTCTGTTGGCAGATTTTTTTTTGTTAATTCAAGAAAAAAAAAATCCATCAATTACACGAGTCAAAGTGATCTTAATGAGATTTCTTGAAAGAGGATTTTCAAGATCTATTGTGTAAAAATAAGTTCTTATATCTCACTAAAAAGTTATTCTTTATGTCTCTTTATGTATTATGTCTTATTTAAAGTGTGATATATCACATATTATAGATATAATTATAATATATAATTAAATAAATAAGTAAATAAATTCTAATTCTAGATCTTATCAGATATTTTGAGTAGAAATGAAAAAAATGCAGTTCGTAAGATTTTGATTTTTGCAACGTTTATATGATAGACACTAGTTCTGGATAATTAGCTCTGATACTCATTCAGCCCCAGAATAGAACCACAGGATGAAGCAGAAACTAGAGTGGAAACCTCTGCTCGCCCTTGTCAGTCAAAATTACATTCAGGCGTTTATGAAGAAATCAGGCTTTTATTTTAAGATTATGAGCCTTTTTTTTATGTTAGTATGTCGTATTACACTTTCACACTGTATTAGCTAAGAGTTAATTTAGAGATTCATGAAGTATATGCAACCTTTGGGACTTTTTCTTACATTTAATGATAACACAGAACCATTCTGAACCATTTAGATTTTTCTGTTTTGATTTTTTTTATTGAATAAAACACTGAATCATTCAGCGTTTCCCCCAGTACAAACCATTACTTACCTTTTATGTTGCTCCTCAGTGGTCCATGTCAGAGCTCACATCTTTGTTCACAAATCCCAAACCCACATAGATCCTCCACTTAAACAATTCACAGTCAGTTTTACTGAAGATACAGACATGCTGTTACCAGACCGAGCAAACATGGGCCTGTTAGTATACCCACCTGTCTGTGTCGGCAAATACTGTAGTCTTTTAATGTAAACAGGAAAGCAGCATAACACTAAGAGAACAATACAATAGGGAACGGAGTACTTCAGGTAGAGATTTAATTCAATCTGAGGAAACATGTTTTTGTTTTTACATTTTTATTGAAAATCGATAAAACGCAGCCTGTTTATATTAAACTGAATTTCCAGGGCTATGACAATTCTCTGCACACTATGCCCACTTAACTTCTCCCTCAATTTACAGACACCGATGTCAAAACCTACAAATGGAATTTATAAATCAAACGCATTTGTTTATCCTCCTGTGCTTCCTGTAACACTACACCTCATCAAGTTGATTACATGCTGACAAGAGCTTTGCAGCCACGGTGGTTTGAAGTGGTCATTCAGTTGCTGCTGTGCATTAAATCAGATTTTGATTGCCGGTTATACAGTTTAAAAGGGGTGTGTTAGATATATTCTGTGAGATCAACTGTCTCTTTGATAGTATTCGATTGCATCCCCAAGAGGATGTTTAGCAATTTTCTGGATAAAACACTTCACTTTCATCAAATATGTGTAAGAAATGAGTAAACCCAGTTAAGACAAAACAAAAAGTGTATTAGGTTTTTGAATGTTTAGGTCTGTTTCTAAAAAATTAAAGTCTTCACATCTGCATGTAAATATCTGTTATATAAATCTATTCATCCAACTACATACAGTACGTGGCTTGAATGTCTTCCATTAATGTTACCTTAAACTTCCAGATTACATTTGATTTTCTTTAAGCTCAGGCATGTAAAGAAAAAACTCCTTCACACACACTTTTGGATAAAACATCCAGAACAGTTTTGTTGTAAAATCATATCGAAAATCAAACAGCATAAACACTTAATTTTATAGGAAACCTTCATACTATAAACTGTTGCCCATAAAGTTGGAATAAAATGTTTTTACTAGTGCTGTCAAACGATTCATTTTTTAAATCAGATTAATCACAGGGTTGCTGTGGATTAATTTCAATTAATCATGATTAAATATCATTCATTTTAATCTATATTAAACATGTTTCACGTTGCATGAGCGAACAGATGAAAGAAGGGAATATATATGCACTAAATGTGCAGCTGGGCGACGTGTTAGCTGAAGTGCTAGCAGAATCCCAACGTATGCGCCATTTTTAAGATGGAAGTGCTGCAGTGACAAGAAAACTCCTTCCTGCAGAGTGTGTGTGATATTTTATGTTGGTCACCTGTTCCATCTTTGTTTTTTTTGTTTTTTTTACTCATATTTCTATCCTACTGTTTAGTGTCTCCCATCTTTATGGGTTGGTTGTCCTGCCTGTCACTATCGGATCAACTGTCCATTTGTACATGTGCAACAGTAACTCTACCTGGACAAACTGCCCAAAATGCGTTGGCAGAGATGTTCAGTCATTTTGCGTTAACATTTTTAATTAAATCAATCATGATGACAGATTAATCCACATGAATGCGTTATAAGTCATTTTGACAGCCCTAGTTTTTGCCTTTTGTCATGAAATGATTTTAACAATATGAATTATTCTTGACAGTTAACTGTGTGTAACCATTGAACCTGGTCAAAGGTGATTACCGATGTGTATAAATGAGGAATATGTCTGAAAACAACATCCTTTTAGTGTTATAGGCAACAGTTTATAAAAGAAGTGAAACACAAAAATATGATTGAAGTCTGAGGTTGTGTGTGTAAACCATATGGTCCAAACAGTCCGAGCGAAGTCAAAATGTCTGTTTTGAATTTGATATCTACTTTTTTTTTCTCCCTCTGAGTCACTAAAGCTTGTACTGGAAGTGCAGAGTATCTGTGGAAGCCGTGATATGAGACATGTGTACATTATTAAATACCAAACATGACTTCCTCTCATGTCATTCTGCAGTCTAAAAAAAAAAGGGATTCATGAATCAATCATATTGTTTACATAAAGAATAAGTTTGGTATGATGAATTGTAAATAAAGAGATTTTTTTCACGTCTTTTGTTGTGTACTTTTCTCTCTATGTGCCAAGGTTTTGAAGAAACTCTGAGGTCTGAGTTGGTTTTTTTTTTACTCCGTCAAGAATATTCTTTGAACCTTAAAATCTCAAAGCCAGCTGGATTTATGATTTCATCAATACTGCTTTGTAATGAGAGAAAGGTAAAGTGAAAAGCTCAGCGGAAGGAGGAGGAAGTGAGCCCTCAGATTCTCGTGAGCACCTGAGTGTTTTGGACAGACTCAGCAGAGTTCCACCAAATCCAGGAAATAATCTCAGCATCAGTCATCACACACGCTGAGTCGCATTTAGAGGAGAACACACCTACAACATCCTCATTTGTGCTTGGCTCAACATTCAAGACTTATTGTGTAATCTGTGAACCTTGACATTCACCACCTCATTTCCGTATATAACTGGGGGTTTTTTTGCCGGGGATTCCGCTCTCAAATGTGAGCAAATCACTCATTCTCCACTCTGTTATGCAGTCGGTGTTATGCAGCCAGATAATTAGCACCAACAGTCAGGGGCTAAATTAATCTGACAGCTCTCAGCATCAGCCTGCAATGGATGATCACGCACACACACACACACTCACACACACACTCACACACACACTCACACTACAAAAAAAAGGGTGTCTAAAACAAGATAAAAACCACAAAATCTGTTTTTTGAGGGGCCTCTAGCACTTTACCTTCAGCCACTAAATATGACAAAAGTGCTGTTTTGTTGATCCTGAGAGTGTGGAAGAAGGACTCATGTTTGACCTTTCTCTGGGGGGAAACACGTTACATCTGGAAAGACTAAGGTATTATAATGATGATAGAAACAAAGTGTTTGACCAGATATGGGAGCCTGAGTTAAAATGTCTTCAATAAGGTAACTGACCTTGCGGTTTTCTGCATTACATGTACCATCATCATTTATTGTTGTCAGAACTGTACTGCTGTAAATTCATTGATGTGTGGGAGGGAAGGGGGTGGGTGAGGGTTGTGTTTTTTTTTTTTTGCTGTTTGTGTTGTTTTTTTATAAAGATGAATAAATTTATTCATTTGTTTAGCTTATCTTTTGAACCCACTTTATCCTCACTGGGGTCACAGGGGTCACTTGGAGCCTATCCCAGCTACTTATGGGTGAAGGTGGGGTTCACCCTGGACATGTGACCAGTTCATCACAGGGCTGAACATATAGAGACAAACACATTTACATCTATGGGCAATTTAGATTAACTGATTAACCTATTAGTGCCTGTGTTTGGATGGTGGAGGAAGCTGGAGTACCCAGAGAGAACCCACGCAGACGTGGGGAGAACATGCATAGTCCACACAGGAAGGTCCCACCACCAACTGGTGCTGGAATAGATGGATCGATATATATTAAACAAACAAAAAAAAACACTAAAGGAAAAAGGTACTCAAAACAAGTGGTTATCTGTCCATGCAACTAGATAATTTCTTGAATTAAGATAAAATAAATCTAGAAATAAGCTTAATAAATAAGGTTATCCAATAACCGAAAAGTTAGTGGTTCAAATCCTGCTCTGTCTCAGTCTTGTACCATTGTGTCCGTGGGCAGGACACTTCACCCACCTTGCCTCCAGCGTCACTCACACTGTTCGGTGGTGGTCAGAGTTCAGCACAAATTGTCAGCCTGCCCCAGAGCAGCTGTGGCTACAAATATAGTTTACCACCACCAGAGTGAGAATGTGAGAGTGAATGAATAATGGATCAATAACGTAAAGTGCTTTGGGTGTCTCAAAAAGTGCTATAGAAATCTAACCCACCATTATTCTAAGTTTATTTTAATCTTGATAAGAACCAAATCATTTGCTGTGTAGCTACTTGGTCGTGGACTGGCTGACTATCAGTAAACTCTAACCTGCTGACTTCTTGAACCTTTTAAAAGGTTGACTTGTACAGCACGGTTCACAGAAACAATGTACACAGTAATTGCCCCCACATGAACCTCCTACACAAACACACACACATGTTTTACAAGCAATGAAACACGGTCGGTGGCATCAAACTATTTTGATCTGCAGATTTGAGAGCATCTGGGTGAACTTCAAAAGTGAGCTGTACTCTTTTTGGTCAGTGGTAAGCGGCTATAAACTCTCCATCCTATTTAGAGTTCCACTTTCATCCATTTTCCCTTTGACTCTCCAGCGCCGACTTCCCTGGCTGCCATCTCTGCTTCCTCTTCATTTAAATTCTCCTCTCTCTTTGTCATTCTCTATGCTCTTTCATTGCCAGCTCGCTCTCTATTTACATTTATCATTTCAGGCATTACGCATGCACTCTTAGCCCGGCTTCAAGCTTAAGCCCTTTGCAATTTATTCATCAGCGGCAACGTTACAAGTGTGAGGGGGAGAACAGCGACAGGACAGAGGGAAATGTCCAAACATGTCAGTGTCCTTGAGAGGTGAGTTCATCTTTATAAGAAAAGTGTTGCGACATACACAAAGTCAACTTTCATTGGCGGGCACATCACTGCTTCTTGTGTTTTCCATCTCCACTCTTCTACAGTATTTAGCTTGACTGAGAGTGTAAACAAGCTCTTGCCGGTAAATGGTGATAAACGAAACTGAATTATAAGCAGATGTTGTTCCCGAGTACATGTTCACATATATTACACACCAGCAGTGACAATGACAATGCACCAGCTCTTATATATATGACACATAAACTACTCATTTACTTTGTTTTTTCCAGACTAAATCACATGATTAAAAACCAAGTCCTCTGCTTAAAAAAAAAAAAAAAAAAAAATCCACTCATCACACACGGATCATTTAACTTGACACTAATGTGTACATTGTTTGGTTATGTCTCTAAGGGTTTGAGTGTTGGTTTGCGGTAGTGTCTCATGTGTGCTCCAGGTTGGAAGGGCTTAAAGGGGGCATGGGCTCCGTACGGTTTGGGCAGGGGGAGTTCGTCGTTCTGGGGGATGTATGCATTTGGACGGATCTCAGCCGTGGTGTACACTCCATTAGGCAACAGGTTCCACTCATTCTCTTCAGCCAACTGCAACACACAGACACATAAAAACACCTTTAATCCACTGCAGGACCTAAAGAGTTAAAATGCACAACAGAATTTTCATCATGTTAAGGGATGATTGAATAATCTTTGAAGTATCTCAAGGTAACTGCAAGGGCGGAAAGAATAGATGGGAACGTGTGGGTTCAGAGTCTCAAAGCTGATTGAAGATTCTTAACTTTAAACTGGTGCTGTCAAAATGAATGCATTAACGCGATTTAATTCATCATCGTGATTAATCTGATTAAAATTTCAATGCAATTAACCCATCTGCAGCACAGAATGACTGAACATTTCTGCCAATGCATTTCAGGCAATTTGTCCAAGTAGAGTTAGTGTGAATAGAAGGACAGTAGTGACAGGAAGCAGAACCATCCCATAAAGATAGAAGACACTAAACAAAACTAAACAGGATGGAAATATGAGTAAAAAAAAAAAAAACCCAAGAAGGAACAGTTTTTACAGTTGTTTTGTTGAAACTGTTGAAGGTGTTTAATAAACCTGTTAAGTGCTTATATATTTCTGTTTTTCCTGAGTTTGTTTGCTGATGCAAAATGAAACGCAATTAATATAGATTAAAAATTAATGACATTTAATCGTGATCAATCAAAGCAAATTCACAGCAACCCTATTATTAATCTGATTACAAATTTGAATTGTTTGACAACACTACTTTAATCACATAATAGAGGTTAGTGATACAGTATAAGAAAGACTGATGTGATGTCGGATGTGATATACAGACTTTCTACTTTTAGAGTAAAGTCATCTTCATGCATAAAAAAGCTGTGCCTGCGCATCAATCAGTTTGACATAATCTGACATTTAATGTAGAACAAAAGCTGATTTATATTGTGAGTACAGAAAACATCATGTAAATGTTGAAAAATGGATAAAAGTCTCAAGGTTAAACTATGTGCACACTTAACTACAACCATTAACCAGCTTACATTATACTGACGCTGAGTGCAAAACCACAAACACCGACACTATTTAATGAACTTTTGACATTGTACTGTTGGGTCATTGTTAACTTAGAAATTAAGAACATTTTATCCAGATCAGCCTTATATTGATAACTGTTGAACAGATGAATAAATTAAAATAGAACCAGCAAAATTCTTCCCTAGAGCTGCTTGCAGCACATTGACATCATCTTGGAAAACTGATTTTATCCCGGTGCGTTTGAACCCCAGTGGCACCCTGCTGGGAAAAGAAAACCACTGTGTCCACATCCTCATGACATTAGACCCCCTTTGACTTTCCCCACAACAGCATGCAAATGGGCTACGCCTAAATCACAGCGTAACTTCAAAGAGACGGCGATTTCCTCATGCATATGACCAGTTTATCTGCTGGCATGTGATCTGAGGAGTAATGGCTCTGAATGCATAAATCACAGCTGGAACCACAAATAAATAAACAAGGAAAAACATATCGCTCCGATAGTTTCACATAAACACGTACTCTTTTTCAGCAAATATCTTACCACTGGCTCTAAATTTAACTTTTCACTTAGGTTTTGTCCTTTTTTAGTCTGGTTTAGTATTGTGCATGCAGGATTGTAGTGTATTTTTGGGCTGGTGGGCACAAACAGGAAGAAAGCGGGTGAGAAAATACAAATCAGTTCAACATCAAGCTGCCGACAGCAGGGCTGGTTTCAGACACAACCGATCCCTGTGTGTTTGCCTTTGTTGTGTAGACAGCCGGCCCTTCTGTTTGTCAGCCAGTCTGCCCTTCTTGTCCTCCGTTCGTGTACTATATATGGTGAAAACTTCACTGATGTTTTTGGTCTAATCTTTGTGAGTGTGTGTGTGTGTGTGTGTGTGCTCAGTCCCCTGTCTCAGCCTATGCTTGTTCAGGTATACAGGCCTTTTGTCCGTCAGCATCTCATCTCAGTCCTACCTTGAGTGTTTGTGCCCTGTTCTTTGTCACTCTATCTTCTTTTCTTTGCCCTCGGTGCTTTAATCAAAACCTGACCTGGAGTCTTTTTGTGGGTTTGTGACTTTACCCTTTCTTTCTCCTCTTTGTCTCTCTGTCTCCTCTTCTTGTCCCGGAGCATCCTCTTCCACTCTGCCTCCATCTCAGCATCGGGCGGCAGGCCCTGCTCCAGCCGCCGTTGGCAGCTGTCCATCTGGAAACACAAGACAGTGCAAATACATTCACTTTGTATTCCTATCACTCAGTCCACTCTGTGTTGTCCTGCTTCAGCTCAATTCTAACTCCACTCAAAACAGATGGCTATGTTAGTGTAAGAATGTGGGCAAAGTTATGCCTCTGCATCTTCTGCTTCTGACTGTGTCTGTGGCAAGCTGCAGGCATACATCAGCTGCAGGGGCTCTGCAGGTTATAGCACACGTCTGTTGAAATATTTAGAAGACATGTGGAAAATTCAGTTCAGAAACAAAGAGCACGATAGAGACACATAGAAATGTTCAAATTTGATCAAGGGGAGTATGTCATTATGTGCAAGAGAAATAAATTAGAAGATAAACAATCTCTTACAGTTACTGGCAAAAAATGTAATTAAATAACCTTTCATAATTAAAATGGGAGGGGATTGCATCTGAATAAATGTTTTTTGGTACAAAGCTTTTATGAAGAATATAGCGCTCATTCTGCCATACAGAAATGCTTTCTTTGGGCAGATTTCACAGACAACACTGGTCAGCAAAGTCACTGGGACAAAACTGAGTCAACACAACCAAGGGGAAGATGGTGCATCTCTATGTCTATATACTGAACACTTGAATTGTCTCTATAACAAACTCACCTAATGTAAAACTGGGTCAGAAAAATACCTGTGCACTTTACTGTTTCATTTAACTGTGTACATAAAAAATACCTTTATTTAACAATTTTTGTTAAACTCTTACTGTATGTATCGTATTCTATTCTATTGTATACTGCTGCTGTTACATATCTATCTATCTATCTATCTATCTATCTATCTATCTATCTATCTATCTATCTATCTATCTATCTATCTAATTCTCACCACCTCCCATTCACCTCAGATTAAAACATTTTGAATCCAAAACTAACCAAATGTAATAATAACCCACACAAGTCTATGAAGGAATTACAGTAGAAAGGAGAGAAATGAGGTTTATCTGCAGCAAGAGAGAGCACATGTGTGTAAATGAGAGGGACCCACGTGGAAGAGTGAGGTTACAGGGAGAAGAGATAAATAAGGTGGAGGATTTTAAATACTTAGGGTGAACAGTCCAGAGCAATGGAGAGTGTGGAAAAGAGGCGAAGAAGCGTGTATATGCAGGATGGAAAGGGTGGAGAAAAGAGTGATAGAAGCAGTGTGATAGAAGAGTTCCAGCTCAAATGAAAGTAACGGTGTACAAAAGTGTGGTGAGAGCAGCCATGTTGTTTGGTCTAGAGACAGTGACACTGAAGAAAAGACAGGAGGCGGAGATGGAGGGAGCAGAGATGAAGATGCTGAGGTTCTGTTAGGGAGTGACCAGGATGGATAGGATCAGGAATGAGTAGTTCAGATGGACAGCACATGTTAGATGTTTTAGGATAGCTACATATATATATCTTACTGTTATATATTATCTCTTGTCTTACTAACTGACTCTTGAATCTAGCTAACATAAATAATGTCACTTACAGTGTTTGCTTCCTGAATAACAAATTGGAGTGATTAAGTGACAGGAGCTGAGCAAGTGTGAAAGAGGTGACTGCAGTGTGACAGAAGGGCTGTGTGAGAGTTGGATTTAGCTTCCTGATTGACGTTACTATAAAAAACACACAGAATAAGATTTCAACATTGACAAATTCTACCTACTTAAACATACTATCCTGATTAAACAACAGAGGGTAACGTACAACAACCCTGAGGGAACACAAGCTGATCTACAATCTGAAGGCCAAATGTTAACAACAACACATTCTTGGTTGCAAAAGAAGCTGATTTGAATACATGAGTAGCTAAAATACTCAATCTACTAGCTGCTATAACTCACAAAACACACGCAAACAACATTTCTATACCGGCCCTTTTCCCCGCTGGCGGGGGTTGACCGGTCCATGGATTCCTCTCCTCCACATTTCTCTGTCTCCTTCCATCTCCTTCTCCAACCCCATCACCCTCATATCGTCCTCCACCACATCCTTCCATTTCCTCGCCGGTCGTCCCCTCCCTGGCATTCCTACCACCTCCATCGTTAACACTCTACCCACTTCCATATCCTCCCCTCTTCTAAACACATGTCCATACCACCTCATACCCCATACCACCGCTGTCTCCTAAACCTCTACACCCCCCCTCTGTGCAACCTTCGCATTAATAACCCTGTCCTTCAACTTAACTCCACACATTATCCTCAGCATCTTCGTTTTCTTAATTCATTCACTCCAACACTCCAGTTTTCTGGCCCATACCCCAGCACGCTTCTGACACACCCCTTATACAACCTCCCCTTCTGCTTCAAACCCAGCTTTCTTCCACACAACAAACCTCCTAATTCCCTAAAACTCGCCTACGCTGCCTGCACTCTGCCCATGACCGCTCTCATACATCCTCCGCCATTATTCAGCAGCAGCTATAACCCATTACACATTTCTATATTTCTAAACTCTATATACACAGCCCCCCCCCCCCCCAAAAAAAACCTTCCACACTAGTATTTCATTAGACTTTGATTACAACGCACATCCACTTCTCCTCTCACCCTGATGCATCCATCATCCTGGAACAGAGTCATTCTGGACCTATCAGACCACTTGACCTTTGACCACACTCTAATCTTTATTCTCTCTATCACACTGATGGTTGTTTAAGAAACGAGAAGCTATTTACTGCTTCAGTTAGGGTTAAATGTCTTTTTGCATCTGAAACATATTAATCACTGCAGTAATTATCCAGTGGAAGGATCGTACCAATTTGCTTTGTTAAATCTAGGAGAAGGTTATATCTAAACAACACACATGATCTGGAGAGTCACAACTACTGTCTACAGATCCAGCTGTGCTTGTGAACACTCAACACACCTGGCAAATTTTAATCCTGGCTCCCTGTTGTTTTTAGCTCCTTTAATAGTGCTAATTCATTTTTATTTTTCTTTCTTCCCCCATTCATTTATTTTATCGACATAGTTTTCCTCAATCCCTTTGGAGTTTTATCTCATTTATGAAAAGGATTATTGAACTGCCTCTCTGTGTTTACCTCATGATGTGATCCACATAGAAATAAATAGGTAAGGGGTGAAATACAGGGCACGATGAGGAAAAGGCACTTTGTTGCTCTCTTCGATCGTGACCAGTGGAGAGTGAAAGGAATAATAGGAAAAACAGTGGGAAACTGAAGGGGGAATGTGCAGCCGAAGTGAGATCACACGTTGGGAGCCCAGAATCACATTGTTGTGGTTATGCGCTGTGAGTGACTGGCACCCCTCTGACCTGCAGCTCTTTCTCTTTGATCTCTTGTTGTAGAGACAACGTGGCAGCTTGCATCATGGAAAGTTCAGCGGAAACGGCCATTATTCGGTTGTTGGTGTTGGTTAGGTTAGTACGAACCTCGTTCAGCTGGAAGCAAATGACATACAAACAAAGGTTAAATACTGTTTAAAAAGGCCTCAAGCTATGCACTGAAGTGCAATTTTATAACAACTATACCAGGTCTACTTTATAATAACTGCTCACAGCTATTGATTCATGCAGAGTATGTGCTACATGTACAAGAATACATGTATGTTTTGTGCTTTTAGATATACAGTAGTTTCAAATTTCAATTTAATTTTCATTTCACTGGTATTACTATAATTGCACGGTGGCATGTGCTGCTTCTTGTTACACTTTATTGTGTTAAGGCTATTTATAGATGGGGTGTGTAAAATAAAGAAAAAGAGGAAAATAAGTGAGAATAAGAGAGATTTGTAATGCTCAGTGAACTCCTTAATGCCTACTCTGTGGGACTCCTCACATGGAGTGTCCATGCTCCTGCACAAACTTCTTGTGGGCTTCTAAGAGGAAATACAGAAAGGAGATAGATAGACGAGCCTGAATGAACGGATGAATGTTAACTAGTGTGAGTGTTAACCTGTGTGTATTTTCTGATGCCTGTCTGTGTGAGCTGGGTCTATTCTTTATATCCAAGCGGACCTACTTATCCACCTTTTTTGCCAGTAACAGTCGATCCTGTCTGCAGTCCTCAGACTGTTCTTTGAGAGGCTTTAGAAGGCGGGTCACTTGGTCCACGAGGAGTTCTTTTTCCAGTAACTGCCTCTCACGCTCTGCTAGATTCACCTCCAGCTGGATGTGCACACAAAAATGATAATGGTTTTGCATTAGGAAGAAGTGGTGCATCTTTACAGTCTTTTCATATAAAAAAAAATCCATGCAGAAAATCTGATTCAAATACATGTAGATATGCAATGTTTGCACACAAACAAACATGATAAAAGCCTGTGATACTGTTCGATGTACCTGCTCAATTTTCTTGACCAGTTCTACAGTGGGGGGATCTTTGCCTTTTAGCTCTTTGTAACCCACTGTTCGATTCAGACCTTCAAATGTCTGTTGTCTGGCTTCAGACAACTGAAAGACAAATAGACATTGCAAACACATTACAAACTGCAGTGATCAAATCACTGTCATTGACATAAAATAATGAAAATAACACAGATAATTTCCCACAGGAAAGAAGTAAACAATATAAATCTACTGTTTAAAAAGCAGGATGTCTGGAATTAGCCTGCCACTGTCTGTCTCGATTGGCTGGTCCTGCCTCAGTGTGAGATACGTATCTCACAAGGGAGTTAAAAAAAAAAAAAAAAAAAGAAACTCTTTATACATTCTTCAGCAAAATGTAGTGGCTATATGTGAGCCTCTGTGAGGTGACAAGTCACTGTCAACGTGTGATAAGAGAAACCAAAATTTAAACTGCCACAGAATTCCTCCAAGGGACTGTTTTTTTTTTTTTTTAATTTCCTGACATCCCACAAGAATGCAGTAATAGTGTGTGTGTGTGTGTGTGTGTGTGTGTGTGTGTGGGGGGGGGGGGGTTGTAAAGATACAAGGCAGCGCAAAGAATATGAAGCCAAAGACACACAAAAGACAAGATGAACAACAAGAAAATATATTAAAATG
>JAPSES010117658.1:0-16907 GCA_029822895.1 Maxillicosta whitleyi | reverse complement strand
ATGTATGTATACTACTTAAAAAACAACGCTTTAGTTTGTTAATCAAGTTGTGTGTATTCAAGAAAAATGCTTAAATGTCTGTTCAAATAAACAGTTCCTTTTTTAGATTGAAAAGGGGTTATTTTTCCCATGTTTCCGTTTTTATAGGATACAAGACTTTTATTTTGTAAACAGACCGGATGTAGCTATATTCCGTTACTGCTAACTTAACCTTATGTGATTTGACATCAAACAGGAAGCAGCGGTTACAGGTAAGTAGCACATTACGTAGCTCTTGTTAACTTACATTAACTTACTGTGTTATATATGTCATATATAGTTTGTTAGTGAGAACACGAGCATTTAGGTTAAGGTTAAAGTAAGACTAGTTTTAAGAGCTAGCTAACGCTCTTCCTGCATTAGCTGTTCATTACTTACATTTGCAAATACAGTGAGATAAGATATAATCAAAACAACATGCCTGAGTAAGCAGCAACAATTGGACATAACCTACTATATATTTAAGTTATATAACTATACTATATTAATTTACGTATATAAATAACTTTTATTTATTTAGTTCACGTAAATTAAGCAGAAATCACATTGCTGTTATTTGTAAAATTGCTGTTATAGTTTTATTCACTGCAGTTTACATCGAAATGCGTCAGATTTCGTTTTCTGCCCTGAGTTGTGCTGTAATTTGGTTTACTTCCGCATATCAGCCTAGTAAACCTCCACATGTTTTTACTGAACAGCTGATAGGAAGCAGGAAAACTTTATTTTATCCACACCAAAGAGTGAAGTTAATTAACAGTAAGTAAAGCCCTCAGTTGAAATCCAGTGACAAAATCATAGTAAATAGTAAAAACTTTATTTTACTAGCATCTTTAAAACTGAGTTTCTAAAGTCATTTAACAGTCAAAGCTGGACTAAAATAAACAAAATGCAAGCAAAGACACTAAAACACAGCCAAAAACACAGTAAAAGAGATAAAAACAGCAAACTAGAATAACATGAAACTCTGAATACATGTAAATATATTGAAGTACAGAGGGCAGAGATTACAGAGACATTCCTTGATTCTGTCATAACAATATAAAATGAAGGCTTGAAATAAGACAACATCATGTATGTCACTATAAATCAATAACCAAAAAAAGGGTTAAATTAAATATTGAAACTTTAAAAAGAGATACTATCACATAATGTGTTTGTTCTTACAGGCATGGCTCTGTTTAAAGACCGCTTTGTGCTGTTGGAGCTGAAAAACCTACCTTTCAAGGAAAAGAGGAAGCTGAGGCTGGCAGTAACAGAGAATGGAGGAAACATTTCGTTTGTGGTCAATAAACAGGTCAGATGCTGTGACCACTGTCACTGTGGTGTTTCTGTCACTCTGCTCTCAGCTTTGAGCTTTTAGAAAAAGGCTGAATTATTTCCTTCCCCAAAATGTAAATCTCAGTGATTAAATTTGCATGTTAACATTACATATTCATTGGAAAATTCTCCCACTTGCTTGTTGAGTTATATTTTTGATGGCTTTCTGCTAAAAATGCATAGGTCTTGTAGAGATTTGTGGTGATTTTTTTTTTTCACTTTCACAGTTTTGGCATGCGGCTTTTAACAATCTGCCACAGTGGGTGATCTCCCATGGAAATGATTGATTGATTGATATTGATTGATATTTATTTTCATTGCATATAAAACATGAACATATTTCAGAAAGAAAACACATTTCAGTTACAACTGATCAAGATAAACATTAAAACACAGACAAACATGGAAATACATGGGATCTTATGAAAATGGTTAAAGTATACATTTACATTGTAATTATTATCATGGTAGTTTTATTGCTCAGCTTTAAGCAACACACATGCATAACAAAAAATCATAAATCCCACATAAATAAAAGAAAATAATATTTAAACATCTGTTTGGGCAGTTTCACTTTAATGGGTATCACCAGGAAAATTTTGCATTCCACCTATGACCATTGTTGGCTTCATGTTATATTAGAGGTTGTTGTTAAAAATTGAATGATTACATTTGATTACAATGATTACATCTATTTTTAAATAGGTAACATTTCTGTGTTTCTTTGAATCAGTGTGATCGTTTTTTATTTCTGCCATATTTTCCCACAGGGCCTGATCAAACAAGTGACACAGGGACATATTTCATGTTCAGTAAATTCTGTGTTGAAAACTTAATAGCTATCTATGTTTAATACGTGTATGAATAGGTCTCAGTAGTTACTTTCACATGACACATTGCAATTTACAGAAATTAAATAAATGACTGCTGCGTCATTGTTTTGTTTTTTTTCACTTTACACAAATGTACAAAACACACTGTTCCCATAAGAAATGGATACTAAATGAAACATAGGGTTTCAGCTATACTATTAAACTATAATTGTGATCAATATTGGATTATGGACACAAATGTGTTGTGGCATGGGGCATGGGATGTTCATTATCAGAATAAAAGACTTTGCTGGAATTAAAACACTACAAATAAGCTAATAAACTTTTATTTAACATACGTATTACAACTGAAATGACATATACACCTAACAGCAGAGCATATTTGATTAATAATTGGATTTGCCATAACCTTTACAGTATATATATTCTTGTACTGTTAAATAATAAGTTCCTACGCATTCAGACTTAATATATTACTAATATAAACAACAAAGAATATTATTATTGAAGTATAATATAAGAAGAAGTATAACTTTACATAATCAGTTATATCTTTTTTCTACACGTGATGCTAAAGCTTTGGAAACGGTTCCATAAAATAGAGTTATTAAGCAAAAAAATAAAAATAAAAATGAGCCTATTTGAGAAATATTTCAATTTTTGACACTAATGTTCACTTTGGTTTGATCTGGCCCCACAGTGCGCTCTGGTAGTGGCCAGCGATGTATCCAGTATAAGCTCCAACAGACTGCGTAGCATCAACAAGCACCAAACGCCCGTGGTTGGGGTGGATTACGTGTACAGCTGCGTGGAAGCAGGTGTTCTTCTGCCTGTGGATAATTACAAATTGGAAACTTCATCGCCCTCATCTTCTTCTTTTGCTGAGTTTAAAGGTACAGACTTCATCAGCTGTTATTACACATTGTTTAGAGGGAAACCAGCATAAAGTCAAGTCATTGATACATCATGTTTTTTCATGGCATTGGCATTGATTGTACTTGTGTGTTCTTCCATTCTAACAAAACATTTATTGTGGTAATAATGGATTTGGAGAGTGTTGTTATTTGGCTTTTTTTTTTTTTGTTTTTTTTTAACAGTATAGGTTTATTCAAAATGGCAGAGATGTGCTGCTCCTCAGTGAGATTGCCACAACAGAATATAACTTTTTTTTACCTGAGGAAAGACACCAGACCCAGAGATTAGAAGAAGCAGATGAAACTGTGGTGCTATTTGAGAGCTGCTTTCAGTCCATAATGATAGAATGGTACCTCTGTAAATTTACATTTATGTTGCAGTGGAACAGAAACTTCCATTTCTAAACATTGTTTAAGTATCATGTCAGCACCAGAATTGGCAATAGGTGTTCAGTTGGGTTGAGACCTGGTGATTCATATATTTGTCAAACTGAAGCTTCATGTGTGATGTAATTGTTGCCCAAGAACAAAGGGCAGTACTTTCCTTTTCACCATTGATGAAAAAATCAGATTGTCCTATGCTTCTTTTATGTGGAATGATTGACGTTAACTACAGACTACACATATGTACAGTGTACACCTAAAAACATACAAATGTTACTGCTAAAGGTTGACAACTTTACCTGTAACCCAGTCAGCAAAGACAAAGACACTCAGTGTAGATCAACTCCACCCAGTTTCAGGACAATGATTCATGATGCTTGTGTTTGAGTTGACCACAGAAGTCATTGTGTCTTACCTTTTAGATACTGGGTCAAGAGTTAGTTTGAATAGATTTCAAGTCAGCAGGTTTGACAACTTAAGGACAAATGGGGTGTGTGTGCACAATACATGTTTCTGTAGAACTGATTCCCACGTTCAGGAAGCATTTATGAACTGATCGATCCTTCAAAATATTTTAATGGTTCATGTGGTTTGAAATGCATCCAACTCTTTCTTGTTAATGTGCATGTGCTCTGTGTTATGCTGTGTAGTGTCTAAAGTATCACAGAGTGGAGCAGCTGCTAAACCATCCAAAGGCCAAGCCAAGCCCGTGGACTCTGTAAGCCTGGTTCAGAGGGCGGCAACTGAGTATGGAGGAGGAGGAGGAGGTGTCCTGGAAAAATTCAGGTTTGAGCAATGATTATATCATGTGCAGAGGTGTTAATCCCAGCTTCATAAAGTCAGAGTCCCGCCATGTAAGATTTAGGAATTTATTTATCAGATGTTAATTATTCATGATAAACACAATGTTTCACAAAATGGTAATCCTAAAGAATATTATTTAAATATGTTTATAATATTTGCTTTTTTAATTGTCAATCTTTCACATTCACAGAATTTATACAGAAACTGATCATGACCTTCCATCGTATCCAGATAATTTTCACGTGGCAAAGTACTCAGTCTTTGAAAAGGTAACTGCAGCGAATGTGCTTCTTTGTTGTTGTTGTTGTTGTTGTTGTGTTTATAGTTAGTGTATTTACTACTTTCACTTTAGATCAACAGAAATTCGTGGTGTGTGTTGGAGCTACAGAGTGTCAAAGGGCAGAAAGGGCAGCAATATCGTGTGGTTAGATATTGGAAAGATGACATTGGAGCCAAGGTAAGAAGTCTAAACTGAGGACAGCTTTGTGGAGAAAAACAATAATTATCACTGACATGATGTATTTCTGTACTGTCATGGTTATCTTAGTTATGTAAAATAGAATTATGTTAATTGTTATAAAGATTTTTAAAATATGTTTACATTTGAAATGGAAAGAAATACTGGTCATGACAACATTTTTTAGACCCATATCCTAAATCTACTCATAAAAAAATAAAACTGAATCTGAGTCTGCTTATGAATACACTTGTTTTACTCATGTTTTAATAGCTTTTGTTGAATTAATTGCCATCATTTATCAGTTTCTTTTTCATTGTCGGTCATAGTTATTTGCGTTTAGCTAATGTATCTATGATTTGGCATTAGTTGTTAGCCTTTTTTCAGCTCTTGTGTTTGTTTTGTGCGGTTTGTATTTTCCCACATTTCTAGTTACAAACATTGCACTGTAAAACAAAAGTAATATTAAAAAGTATTTGCAGTAATAAAACAAGGTAACATTAAATTCTGATACTATGGGCCTTACTGTCTATGCCTCTCATCCAAACCAGATGGAATAGTGATAAATTTTTTAGTCTAGGTTGACTTCTTTGTTATCCGAACAGTCATCAGAGTGACACAGTGTGTTTTTCCAAGCATAAAAAACACAAGTCTATGTTTGTGCCAACAGAAAGCAGCTGTGAGGGATATGCTGGTGTTTCTGTCCACTTCAGAGGAAGCTTTGGAAGTGTACCAGGCCTTGAGAGACTCTATGAAGACCACTGGTTTTGAACTGAGGAGCAGCAGCTCCCTAAAGTCCAAGGTTCTGGGATCTGCCCCCCTTCAGCAGGTTCAGAAAATGCACTACACACAATACTCAGTCTGCTGACAAAACTGCAAGCAATAATTATGAAAAGGGTGCCTTGGGCTTATAGCAGATACAACAGAGCACACAATAACTACAAAACTCTGCAGTTAGTTTACTTTTGTCATGTGTTTGAACATTTATTCACCATAGCTGGTCAAAGTAACACAAAATGCAGTCTTTTCACACGTCAAATCACACAAGGAAGCAAGTTTATTTTCATTTCTAAACAACGCTAATAATCAATACCCTGACCACAGCTTTCATGGATGTTGGTAAACTCTGCTCCACTCTTTCACGCTGCTGCTGCTGCTGTTATACAAGCAACACAGTTCAGCTCTGGTCACTTTTTCCACCACTGAATGTGACTAAATACTGTTACTGACATCATGTAGTAGACCAACAACTTTAAAATATCAAATACAGAGGTGTGGATGTCTGATGTTTGTTGAATACACACACAAAAATTAGAGGCTGTTCATGCAATAAGTGACATCAAAACAAACCGTTCACAGATTTCTATTACACTTTCAAGGAGTTATTGCTGCTTTTTTATATAACTAATAACTATAAGTAAATTACAAGTATCCTGTGTAACCTACAGCTGCTGCTGGAGGAGGAGCTGAACACAGGGAGCTTATCCAATGAGGTTGGTGTATTTGTGGAGCTGTTGTGGACCGACGCCCTGGGGTGTCTTGGCAGCATCCTACTGGAATCCATCGACAAGCTGAGTCTGAATGATGTAAGGCCTTCTCTGAGGAGGACTTTTGACATTGTCAGTTTGTTGTGAACATAGTAGTGATGGCAGACTTTAGCCCGTTGTTTGTTTTACCTTCCGGGAAAGACTCTCTGCATTAAATTAATTATCCCTACTTTTGTCATCCGTGCTGTGTGCCTGCGTAGGTGAGCAGAGCGGAGGGACTGTTGCTTCAGGCTGCAAGGAAGATGAGGGATGGGGATCACACAGAGGTGCTGTCTCTTCTGCAAGAGGTTCATACTCTGATTCCACACCGATTCAGCATGGTTCCTAGTACCAAGTCCATCTCTCAGAAACTGGACCTCTGCCAGGTAAAGCATGCAGCGACGCATTTACATGTGCAAACACAGCAACACAAGGCATCATCACCCATCCCAGTCCCCCCAGCCCTTGGCCCCATCCCTATTTTGGAGTGCTGTCCCCTGGGTTGTAACTCTTCCAAATGATGCACCACTCATCAGAAATTAGTTGCACATAGTCCCTCCAGAATGTTGCAGTCACAATAAATAAGACAAATTCAGCTCATCGATGTGATTTTACCATTATTTTTGTTATTTTAGTAAGATTTTAATGGCATGTTTTATATATTATAATGTGTATCCTGTCTCTAACAAGGCACAACTGAACTATGATGAAAATTTGAGAGCAGTTTTAACCTATAAAGACCCAAACATCCACTGGTGATGACCAAAGTCATTTAACAAGTTAAATAATGGTTGATTCACCAAACCAATCGATACATGTCAATAATTGGTGTGAAATACAGTTTGTCATCTTTTCATGGTCATCAGATATGAGCCATTTGAATGTTCAGAAGCTACGTAGTGAATGTGGGAAAACACAGTCATCTTCTACAGCATTGATTCACCAATAAAACCCATGGAGTTTGATGAATGACAGTGGATGGAGACATTTGTATTTATGTTCAGCTAATGATATATTTTACTGAAAAAGTCACTTTTTCCTCCATTTTCTCTGTTTTTGATATAATAACCTTCAACTTTAATTGGAGTTTTTATGGACATCAATCATGATCAGTAAAATAAATGTAGGAAATGCCTGATTTTTACTTAAGAATGCAAAGCGCTGAGCATAATATTAGAGTAAATGTTGATAATTCACTTACGAAAAGTTAAAAAATTAGAGAAAAAATTATTTGGGAACTGCCACAAAAGTAGCACTGGGTTTTTATGGGTTAAAAACAAGAATTTCACAAAAAATAAAAGAAAAAACAGACTAAATTATCCCCTGTTTCTTGTCCTCTCTTTGTACTTAACATATGTTGAACTCCTCTGGGCAGATTTACTGCATTAATTCTCTGCATCATCTGTATTAATGAATTATATCTGATCTAGACCAGGCATAACTTTTCTTAAAATGCTAAAATATGATTTGATTTATTTTTTTACACCACTTTTCCTTCAACTCATCTCAAATGTTTCTCATAGTTCAGTAACTTGAACTATGGGCCCGTTGTTCTGATACTGACTGTTGTCTGTAGAAGCCATTTAGGTCAGGTTTTTTTTGTTTTTTTTTAAAATCCTTTTGTGTATTTTTCCTTGTATGTAAAACAAGAGGCTCATTATAACCTTGCGAAAAACAAAATAGTAAAAGGTGACCTTAGACATTCGCACAGTATTGTTTGTGACTAAATGACAGAACTAGACAGACGAATACAGGCAAACTACTAAAATACTATTCAGTGTTACCTTGCTCAGAGAATTTGTTGCTCTGTGATGTTATCAAAGCAGGGAAATACAAAAGATGTGCTCCTGGATTATTAATCGTGTTCCGTTTCATTGACATTGTGAGCAGTGACTTTCCTGGAGCGCTTGTTAGCACAATCAAATTACATTTAAAGCTGCAACCAAGATATTCTATACCATGATTATGTACCAAGATGTACCTGCCGATGCTTAAAGGGAATTTTCTTATGTCAGTAGGTTGGAGTTCTTGAGGTTTTTTTGGTGTTAATCTGCAAAAATTCCTCAACATATACTGAAATTCAAGTAGTTTCAAAATTCTACCCATTCCTGTTTTAATTATGTCTTAATTTGTTATGTTTTATAACTAGTTAGGTCGCGATATTTTCACATATAAGGGCAGGACTTCTGACGAACATTTCTCTGAGTACGACATAACAGTTTGACAGCAGCAGCGGTTGTAGTCCATACTGAAAATGTCAAAACTTCGAGCCGATTTCCTAAAATGTTCAGTTGTTGATTGTATTAACGAACACAAGTGGAGGCATTTTTTTCATTTAAAGGGCCAGCGCTCCAAACCACCTTTCTGGCATCATTACTCAGAAATAGTGTTGAAGACGGACCTGTGGAGTTGAATTAATGAAGAATTCAGACCCAAGCAGAGCATTTACAGTTTATGTAGACCACAGGGAAATGTTTAAAATGAATAATTCCATTTAAAAAAACAAAATATCAATGCTTTAACCTTGAAATGTAGCTCATTATTTCATATCAGCAAACCTGTCCTCGTCCCTCCCCTCGGCACTAACAATAATAACAAACAGACTCAAGTACAGCTTTTACCCACAAGCAGTTAAATATACCCCCTCCCTACTCCAATGGACAATGCAACACTCACTCTACCTCAGTGAAATAATCACAACCTATTCACCTTGTTTTTAATTTTACCTTGTATATGTCCTTTTATTACCATATATGTTGTACGCACTGCTCTGTAGTTAGCTTTTGTATATTTTAGTAGTTTTTTTAACATTGTATTTTTGTAGTTTTTGTATATTAATATTGCCAGTATTTTTCAGTATTGGGTGATATTTTTATAGGCTTTTGCACTTTTCATGTTTGTTGGATTTCCATTGTTCCTATAACAATTAAAATAAACATCCATTTGTATTGTATTGTATTGTGTTCTATTCTATTTTGTTCTATTCTAGTCTAGTACAATCTTTGTTATTTTTTCGCCTTTTTATTCAGTTAATTCGAGATGTTCTAAACGTCAGTGAGATGACCCTGAGAAGCCCCAGACCTTCTTCTTTGGGAAAATATCGTGCTCTGAGATGCAGTATTGAAGCCGTTCCCACCAGTAGCTCAGAGTTTCAGAGTGTGACGGCTCTGCTGCAGGACAGGTAATGTCTTTTCACACGCCAAAAAAAAAAAACCTTTAACAATCTGATCAATCCCTGGTCATGTTTTAATAACTCAAACACCATCTGTTCAGCGCGGTCTATGGCATCCCCTATCGCTGCACAGAGCTGACTCCTTTCTCCTCTTCCCCTTTCTGTTTGTCCACATGTCTATTATGTAAAGAGTCCTTGGGTCCAGTGGAAGATACCATATAAACACTTCATCTTTCTTTCCGTGCATACTTGAATCTTTTTTTTTTTTTTGGTAACTGAAAAGATTTATGGGTTTATAGATTGTTGAATGAAACACACATTCTTGAAGTAAACATTCTTCTGTTATATTTATGGAAGAATATGCAAGATTATTTTTCATATGTCAAAAAAAAAGTGCATTCTGGTTAAAAGCCTTGAGCATCTAAACACGCGTTTTTTGAACTGTGTAAGATAAGATAGGATATGACTTTATTTATCCCACCATGTTGGCAGCAGCAACATACAAACAGCAAGTGCAGAGAAAAAGACAGGTAGACAAACTACAAGCAAGTGAAAAATGAAGTGTAAAGAGAAAAATAAGAAATTTGGTGTTTATATAAATAGGGAGGAATGACTTGCATTATCACTCATTCTTGCACTGAGGGTGTAAAAGTCTGGTGCTGAAGGAGCTACTTAGGGTCTCTACAGCATGGTGGAGGGGGTGGGAGGGGTTATCCATGATGGATGTCAGCTTGGCCTACATCCATCTGTCTGCCACCTCCTTGATGGAGTCCAGCGGGCAGTCTAGGACAGATCCGGCTGTCTTAACCTGTTTATTCAGTCTCATACTTTCTCTGTCTGTACTGGCCGCTCCCCAGCACACAATGGCAAATACTACTGCAGAGGTCAACACAGTGTCATAAAACACTCTGAGAAGAGCCCTGCCCACTCCCAAGACCCTCAGTCTCCTCAGCAGGTGGAGGTGACTCTGGCCCTTTTTGAACAGAGCGTCTGTGTTATTTGTTCAGTCCAGTTTGATATTAAGGTGAACACCCAGGCACTTAATAGAGTCCACTGTCTCAATGTCCAAACCCTGGATGTTTGACCTGCTGAAGTCAGTCACCATCTCCTTGGTTTTGCTGGTTTTCAGGAGCAGGTGGTTCCGCTCACACCAGTTCACTCTGTGATGACCCCTCCTGTATTCTTGTTCGTTCCTTTCAGACACACAGCCGTCAGTGGTGGTGTCATCAGGAGACAGTGAGGGGAGCTGGTTACAATAAAACTGTCCAAATATCATCCATGTAACTGCTCTGAGGTTTATTGTTGCCTCTGACTTTGTTATTGAAAATCCAAAAGCATTCAAAGACAACAGAGTTTCAGTAGTTTTGTCGATGCTTTAATTGGCCTTTTTAATGTATGCACTTCCAAATGTTTTTTTCTATGTGTGTGACATGTCACTGATTGTCATTTACAGCAAAATCCACATCCACCAGGTTTTACGTGTGTGCAGAGGGGTGGAACTTCAAACATTTAAGAGTGAGCTTGGAAACATTAGGCCCCTGCTACATTCATCCAGGTCCAGCAACTTTGTGGGAATCCTGTCTCGGTGAGACCATGTTCACTCCACATGCACTTACACTCTTATGACGACAGCGTCCATGTAATGCAGTCTTTGACATTTTAAAGTAACTCCATAATAACAATGTAAGTCTAAAGTTATGTTATTTGTACTGGACTTGAGTGTTTAATTTTTTATTACTGTAAAGGATGAGTCATAATATATGGAGAATCTCTGGTGAAGAACAATGGAAGAAACTGTCCATACAGAAGTTTGCCAAGCTTGTAGCATCAAACAGACATCAGGCTGTGATCGCTGCCAAAGGCCTGTCAACAAAATACTGAGTGAACGCTGTGAATACTCATGTACATGTTAGATTTTTATTATCCCACCCCCCGAAGGGGAGGCAAGGGGGTATTGTTTTTGGTTTGGGTTTGTGTCTTTGTTTGTTTCTTTGTTTGTTTAACACTCTAACAGTAAAACTATTGTTTGAATTCTTACCAAATTGGGTTTATTATTTTCTTTTCTTTTTTCTTTCTTCTGTTTTTCTTTCTTCTTCCAAATTGGGTTTATAGATTGCCAGTGACCCAGAATAGATCTGATTACATTTTGGAATACGTAGGTGAAAGTAAAAAAAATTTAATAAAATTTTAAAATATGAATGTGTATAAAAACATACATTTTATTCCTATTTACATCAAACTTGGCACATATATAGAAGCAAGTGAAATGCTGATATCACCACATCCATTGACATGATGACATCAGCTGGATCGATGCCAAAATGAGCTACAATACGTGTAAGGGGTGGGGTTTGTTTTGCCTGGCAATACTTGTTTTTTGGGTTTTTGTTGGGTTTTTTTTTTCACTGAAGCTTCTGTTGAAATTTTATGAACACATAATCAGCAAAAACAACAAAAAAACAAACACACATTACATTCACATTATTCAGTCCTTCCACCATTCTGGGTTCTATAATCAGTCCATTTATTCCAGGCAACAGTTGTTTTTAATGAATTTGCAAAAGTTTCAATCTAACTTTTTTCACTGCGTCATTATGAAGTATTGCACGTACAATTATCAGGTAAAAAAAAAATTTAATCTGTTTAAGAAAACATAAAAAATGAAATGATTAAAATAAAGTTGTACAGTGCTGTGAATACTACCCAGATGCACTGTGGCCATATTAGTGTTTTGTATTATGCAAAGGTAAAGCATCTGAGCCATGTTTGACACCACATAAACAAATTATTAATCAAAGTGGATGCTAATAAACCTAATGTGCACGCTCTCTTTTTTATCTTTTTATTGTATTTTTTGCATTTTTTTTTTATTTGCTCTAGCTTTTCTAGCATTTTGTAAGAATGAAAACATTGTGAAATGAAAAATATTTTTTTAAAAAAATAATAAGAATGCATTTTTCTTTTCCTCACCAAAAAGCCTTCATCAAAGTTTGGAGAAAATGCTTGAACTCAGACAGAACCTAAGTCTTCTGAAAACTTAGGGACAACTCTATAAACCTTTTCACATATACATATATGGTCTCCTTCAGTATAAAGTTTCATATTTCCTTTATTTCAGCTTTAATTTAGATGTGTGACTTTCAATATGTTCACTCTGTTCTCAGTGGCCTTCTTCTGCCCCGTGTTGGAGTGGAGGATCATGGGATAGAGAGAACAGATATCGGTAATCTGGGCAGTGGAATCTACTTCAGTGATGCTATAAGGTTAGCAGAAAGTACCAGATTAAAAGAGATTCTTTAAAAAAAAAATGTCAGTTTATTTCTGCATATGACACCATCTACTCCTGTGATAAACTGTGTACAACGGTGATTATTAACAATGTGTCCCTCGGTCATAGTACCAGTTTAAAATACTCCAGCCCCAGTGAGACAGATGGCTCTCGGTTGCTGCTGGTGTGTGATGTGGCTCTGGGACGGTGCAAGGACGTCCACAAGAGAGACCCCACACTCACACAGGCCCCCGAGGGACACAACAGTGTGCATGGAGTCCAACACACCCCTAACACTCACTCTGATTTTCAGGTATGAGTTCAGTTGTGAATTCATGTACGCTCCAAATGCAGTAAATTCATAGCTGTTTTCCGCCTTAGTCTGTCATCTTTATGTGCGTGCAGTGTCATCTGTGCTTAAAGTCATGGTCATTTTTCATATTCATCAGAATAGTTTCATTCACAAGTGACTGGGTAGCTCAGTGGTTAACGCCACTGACTTTGGTGCAGAAGGTAGCTGATTCGAGACCCATGTGATCCTTTGGTAAAGGTTCTTTACGCTATACATCCCAATAGCCACAAGGGGGCGCAAGCCTCATGGTGCCGGTTCCAAGCCCGGTTGTGTCAGGAAGGGCATCTGATGTAAAAACCTCTGCCAAATAAACATGCGAAGGTGGTTCGCTGTGGTGACCCCGAAAGGGAAAAAGCTGAAAGAAATCATCATCATCATTAGAATAGTTTAATTAATCTTTAATTCATCTTTTTAATAGCTGCCACCCTATAGATGAACCCACATGACGATGTCAGCCTTTGAAGGAGCTTTATGTTTACATTTAGAAGCCAAAAACTTCTTTTTTTTATCCTTATTGCTCATAAATGCTAACATTAGTCAACATGGTCTATAAATGAGGGTCAGTGGAAGTATGTTATTCTACTAATAGTCATTAAAACTTGCCAAGATTGTCTTAATTTCACTAGTATCTCTAACGTATTTATGTGTATGTTTGTGAGCTCCAGTTGAATAATATTTCTGTTTCAGGACGATGAGTATGTGGTGTACAGTCCTGATCAGGTGAAGCTCAAATACGTGGTCCAGTTCAGTGTCGAAGGAGACCGGCAGAAGGACTTCAGTCCCAGTGTCACCACCTCAGATGAACCATGTCTGCCCCCTTCTGACAAAGGTGAGCAGACACTCAGGTGCATAGGGATGGGAACCAAACGCCTGTATTAAAGGAAACAAATAGTTGGATATTTAGCTCGTACTTAATCTGTCCTGTTTATGTTACGTACCTGTAAGCCAGCAGCCTTATACAAGCACAAATACGATCAGGAGTTAAAGATTAAAAGTAGATTCTTGATTGGTTCGCTATGTGAATTTAATTTGGTCAGTGCATCATCTGATCTGTCAAAGATTCAAAACAGGAGGATTTAGAGATCAGGAGGCTATAGGAAAACCACCACAGTGAAAATACTGACTGTCCTGCATTCAGTTTTATACTTATGCCAGGGTTCCTGCAGAGTCTTAAGTCTTAAAAGTCTTGAATTTTCAAATCTGCATGTCTTTAAAAGGTATTAAATTTGATATGGGAGGTGTTTAGTTATATTGCCATAAACATCTTCACTGTATTGTGTTTAAATGTTTCTGTTCAGTGTCTAAAGTGCAAAGAAACTAACATTAGTCCACTCAGTTCCACCCGTTCCATCTCAACAATTCATATTGAAATTAGGAACGGATTATTGTTAACTTTGCAGAAATGATTACAGAACTTTCACTTCTGTGTACGTTATGTATGTAATGTTCATTCTCTGCTGATGTAAATAAATACATTCACTTAAATTATAGGAGTTACAAATTTTTGCCAGTATGGCTGTGAAATGGGCTTAAAATTCCATTCTAAGTAGTGTTTAAAAAGTCTTAAATTTAACTTGTAGAAACCTGTAGGAACCCTGTTATATGACATATGATTGGAAGGCTATTTTCTTCTGCAGTCAATAGTTATATAATCGTTTCTATCCTTACAAAATAAGAATCTATGATAGCTATAGAGTGATTAGAAGAAAAAAAAAAAAACACCAAAAAAGCACCAATGCTTTTGCACTTTCATTAATTACATAAGCCTAAGCTACAAATAAAGTAAATAATTCTGCCCACAAACTGGACTGTAGCACAAACCCCAACCTAAAAAAATTAACTGATTAATTAACTGAATCAGTAATTTTACAAATCACTTCTTCTCACATCTTTAAATGCAGAAGTTAAAGATCTGAGATCATTTATAGTGAGTTTTTTCCACTTTTTAAGTTTAGGAATAATTTTTCTTTTTATCACTAAGTCATTGTATGTCATTTCACATGTGTCCTGAATTGTTTTTAATATCAGCGAGTGTTTTGTGTGTGTAGAGATGGGTTCAGATAGTGAAGGCATTGAAAATATTAAAAACCCATTGGCTGATGTGAAACCTGGGCTCCAGGACAGCGCTGGTCAGCAGCTCCCTCTGCAGGCCGTCCATGTGAAGTGCAAACTCATGGATTTGCTCTCTCAGGTAAAATACACTGCTCATTTAACGACTGGTTAAATCCCTCAAATATGTTCAGTTTATTTCAGTTTTTTTTTTTTTTTTTTTGTTTTGTTTTTTGTGACTCAAATAAACCATATTCACTAGTGGCCTGTTATTTGTCCTGAAAATCTGCCCTCTTTTTTTGTTGTTATTAGGTTGTCATCTTCCAACAATATACCAATCAGAGCTCGGTGCCCATCGAGGCAAAATATGTGTTCCCATTGGACGATTCTGCAGCAGTGTGTGGGTTTGAAGCTTTTATCAATGGGAAACATGTAGTAGGACAGGTAATTAAACACAACTTTTTTTTTCCAAACTCACTGTTTTTTAATGACTTTTCTGAAGCGGAAACAAGTTTTCCAATTATTCTGGCTATTATTAATGTAAGTGATGAAGAAACAGCTACTAAACAACAGCTAAAGAGTAATGGATCACATTTTAACAGATAAGTAATGGTAATAATGATATACTGTTTTCATGGGTAATACTGTCAGAACTGTTCATATATATATATAGTTACATACTGTTAATATTGTAAATGTTTGTCTATTCATATCTTGTTTGTTTTTATTTTTATTCTACCTAGTTCTTTTCTGATCTTACTCATGTAAAATGTATATTAGATAGATAGATACATACATACACACACACACACACCCTGGGAACATTTTTTACAGTTACAGCAGCAGTGCAACAATAAAGTGCAGAATTCTATATAAATAACAGGTGAGAAGACAGTGAGAAGAAAGACATATTTACATTATTATATCTATTATTCTTTATCTTTATTTTTAGTTTTTGTACATTTCTATTCACTCTATGAATGTATATGTATATCTATGTATATCTGTAGTACTGATGTTTATTATTATTATTATAATACGGTTCCACTGAATGTAGTCACACTCCTAATTGTAATGTACACACAGTGACAATAAAGGCTATTCTATTCTGTTTCAGTGTTTTTAAGTCCTTTTTTTTTTTTTTTTTTTTTTACTTCTACTGAAAAATTGTTGTGTGTCTGTCTCCATTCTGGATCTCAGGTGAAGGAGAAGGAAACGGCACGGAAAGAGTACAAACAAGCTATTGAGAAGGGCCACGGAGCCTACCTCATGGACCAAGATGCCCCCGTATGTGGAGCTTCTGTTCTCATACCTCATCCTATTTTTGTTCATGACATAGATAGGGAAGTGTATTTCTGCACTGTTTGTGACAATGTTTTTGTGCTTCTTGTAGGATGTGTTCACCATCAGCGTGGGCAATCTGCCACCCGGCGCTACTGTCCTCATTAAAGTCACCTTTGTGTCTGAGCTGATCGTAAAGGACGGGAGTATTTTATTCTCCCTGCCTGGGAGTGTAGCTCCGTGGCAGGAGAGGGAAGGACTCAACCAAACCACACAAGTAAGACAAGTCAAAGAAATGCTCAGCAAAAGTCCAAATCTTACCAAGTGTATTTTTTCTCATTTCTGATCAAAATATATAGACAATATTTAACTGCACCATCTTCAGTTTTGATTCCAGGACATGTTCACTGTCACATCTTTTTTACCGCATAATTCTTACATAGTGTCACAATAAGGTTCATAATATTTGTTCCATCCATAGTTTCATTCATTTTTTGATTATTGATGATGC
>JAPSES010117629.1:0-16909 GCA_029822895.1 Maxillicosta whitleyi | reverse complement strand
ATTGAATGTATTTTTCAGTCTTTTATTTCTGCCCCCACCCCTTCAGCGGCCCTCCAGTCGGCACCGGATTTCTATATCGGCCCTCATCCCTCAACACTTTGAGAACCCCTGTTTTAGTGTAACATGTCCCCACATGCTTACAGACGTTTTATAACTAAAGGGCATACACAGATTCAGAATCCTCTTTATGTGCCAAGTACGGACACATACAAGGAATTCTTTGTCTGTAGATAGTGTCTCTCTACTAAATTTAAAATCAAAATAAAATATATACATTTAAATTATATTTACATAAAACCACATAAGAGCATTTAATTATTGTTCCTACTCAGTGTAAGTTCATGTAAGACACTTTCAAAATCTTGTTAAACGTAAAAAGTCACATAACCCACTATAAAGTAGACTGGAGCAGTAGAGTGCAGTAAATGTGTTACGTTGTGTTACGTTGTATTGTGTACTCTGCAGCTTTGCACTCTGGGTAAACCTCCGGGTCTGGAGGAACCCGCGGGTGCAGATATCCGTCTGGAAACGGGGCTCCGGCGGGGCTGTGTGGGTGACCGAGGGGCTCCAGGGGTCACCGGGTTCACAGCCTGGGTCCTCCGGTGTCCTTAAAGACGGGTCGCGTGACCCCGCCCCTTTGACGACGCCGTGTCGTCGTTACAAACCATATCCGTTTTCACTGCGCTCAAGCTGCGTCGAGTCTGCGGCAATCACACGGTTTAGAACAGGAAGTGCCAGGGTTGGAGTTTCACAATAAAAGCATCAAGCGACCAACGCACTGGTATAAAAATAATGATAAAAAATAAATAAATAAATAAAAATAATTATCACATAAAAGAGAGACAACAAATAAAACAATACAACAAAAAAATTCTCAAAATTTCACAACAAAAGCACCGAGTGAGCATTGGTATTTTTGTAAAAAAAATAAAATAAAATAAAATAAATGTATATATACAATAATAATAAAAAGTTACTAATAAAATAAAATGACATAATAATAATTGATATCCTAAATCCAGGTGAATCCCACTTGATCACACACACAAATACTCTGCAAAACTACACACTTTTACATCACTGTCATTTTCACTTTCATATTGAGTCATTTTGACTCCAAAACACGGGTTTGTTTTGATATGCTTTGGGAATTTGATTTTATTCTATTTGCATCATAATATTGTTCATTATTATTATTGTTGATGCGCAAAAACTGATTGGAGTCTTGATGATCACTTCATGTTTTGTTTTGTATTACTGTGTAAGCTGTAAATAATAATAAACATCACTGAAAAAGACATGTTTATACTGTGCAGTGTCTCTTCAATCCTGATTGTACTATTGCGTTATTAAATGAACTTATTATTCTGTTGTTATCATTGTTTACCTAGGTTTCTCTTTTTTAATTCCCAAAGTTGACTTTTTTTTTGGTTTATTGATTTCTCCTGATGATGTATTTTGTTGGTTATTTTGCATATTTTATTGGTTATTTACTCTCTTTTTGGACATCTTTGATCATTTTACTGATTTTTTTTCTATTTTTGCTTGCATGTCACACAAACATACCCTTTGCCCCACTTTCTGCTTGTTTAGCTAACTTTTTTTTTTTTTTTGCTGTTAAAGTAAAACTTGATAATTGAAATTAGAAAACGAAGGAGTCATTTTTCTGAATAAAATGACTCATGCTTTCATAAGCCTAGAACTAAAAAAAACAAACTTGACTAAAACAGCTGGAAAGAATGTTGTCTCTTTTGTGTTCATCTCTGACCATTTTACTGATTATTTCGTCTATCAATTTTTCAGTAATATCATGTTCCACACAAATAACCCTTTGTCCAACATTCAGCCTGAGAAGAAGAAGGAGGGGGAGGAGAAGAACAACAACAACTGGAGTTCCTTTTGTGGGCTTTTATTTCCAGGCCTGATCCGGATGTGATGCGCTCTTGTGTCGGGTTTTATCGGTCGGAGTACGGGCTTAGTGGTGAACTCAGGTGCCCCTAGTTCGCCGAAGAGGGCTGCAACTGTTTTTACAGCTGACACACTTCCCTTTTCAAACAGGTCAGTCACTCACTACTCATTTCTGTACCTCTGCACTGCACGCGCCCACGAACCAACTGCGTAAACAACAATAACAGCAACAGCAACAGCAACAACAACAACAACAACAACAAGACTGTCACTGAACAACAAAGAGGAGCGTTTACAACACACATACACGCCCTCGTCCTGTGTGTGTGTGTGTGTGTGTGTGTTTATGTTGTGTAAAGTGGTTTAAGCGCCGTTCGCTGGTTGATAAAGTGTCTCGCGCCTTGCGTTGAGCGTCCGGTATATGATGAACACCAAAAGACAAGCTGTGCGGTACCGGTAAAACTTTATTATTAAATGGATCAGCTTCGGGGGGAGAGATATGACTGGTGCTGCTTTATTCTCCCTCCCTCTCATCTCCTGAACGGTAGGCTTCTGCACCAATGGAGGGGAGGGAGAGACGGGAGGAGGAGGAGGGGGGGGGGGGTGTAACAGCCTACAACCATCTTTTCTGTCCCGTTTATCCGCCATACAGCCCAGCTCGGTACTACCGTAAACTAACTTCCTGCATGTGGCCGTAGGTCGGGCCGGATCTGCGGGTGCGCGGCCGCTGCTGCTGTCCACGCGGGCCTCTCTCCCCTTCTCCGTGGATGGTGCGTAATAATATCATCTGGAGAGGCCGAGGCCGACATTTTAGCCCGGTCCGCAGGAGCCTTAACTCCGAGGGGACAAACGAGGACACGCGATAAGGTAAAGCCCATCTCACAGCCAAATAAACGCGCATTTACGTCAAGTTCACTGGTTCAGAAGTTGTTTCCAAATGGAAAAGACTCCAGTTACAAACATCTAGGCTTTTAACGGTCTCCTTAGATAAAAAAATGGCCACTTTCACACGGATTTACATACAGTATGGCACAGAAGTGACTTGGAATATTCGACAAACACAATAGACACATGTTTTTGGGAAACTCAGTATATATCAAATAAAATAGGATTTTAAAATATTTTCACAAATACAGTTGTGCAACTCCCTGATGTTTTTATTATTATTTTTTTTATTCTTCTTATTATTTTTAATCGTAGATGCATGTTTTATGTTTTTACTTTCCTGCGCGGATAAGCTGTTAGAAAAGCTCCCATTTCGTGTGTGTTTTTTCTTACTTGAAATGCCCAAACTTTACAGTTTTATAGATATAAAGTCCTCATTTTCCACCGAGTGTTCTCTAACTTGTCTGAGCATGTAACATTACCACCAGCAGCACCTGCAGGTGGACAAACACCAGCCAAACTTCTGTGATTTATTCCTCGCAGCAACTTTTATATATTTAACAGAAGTCTGAGATGCGGACAGTAAATGGAGGCTTCGCACGTGCACGTGTCCGTATCCGTGAAGCTCAACCACATGCTCACAGATCGGCCGAATTACCAGTTAAATGTTGGACATCCGGTGGCACTGCCAGCTGCGCCCCATTTTTATTGTTGTCTGTGCGCTGGAAGGATCCCTGTTGTCTCGGCTGGAGACTCCGCGGTGAGTGGTGGCTGCTTTAGGTAGGGATTTCTGCTCTATTCGTGTAAAATGAAACAAAATGCAGAGGTCTTGGATGTGCGGTGTGGAGTAGTGGAGGGGCTATGGTGTGGAAGAGCGGCTGTTCCGTGGCCGTGCCATGCGGGACACACCGCCGGCTGCCACCGTGCCACCTCTGCCGCTCCGCCGCTGCTCCGCCGGGGCTGATGTTCTTCTCTCCAGCTGTGCGGATCCACGGCCCCGCCATGACCCGTCAGGCTTTGTTGCAGGGTTTGTTTCGTGTCCACATTAACCGGGTTTCGAGTTGTTTACGCGCACCGGATGGACAGGGAGCGAGGGGTGGCGAAAGGGGGGGGGCACTTTGGCTCTCCATCATTACGGGGAACGGAGCTCCAAGGACACGGAGAGGAGAGGCAAAAGGGGGCGCATCCTCGGCCCTTTTAGGTTATTTGATTTTTCCGACGCATTGATTAAAGTTTCTTTTAATTGGAGTAGAAAGGGCGATTTGTCAGGCGAGACGCAGCTTTGTCCGCCGCCCAGATTTTTGGAGCTTTAATTTGGCAAATTGGCTTCCCAGACAGATCGACAGCCAGCTCGTCTCTGCTCCCTGCGTCCGCGCTCCCCCCTCTCTGTTTTCGGGCACACTCTCTGCCATCGCAGCCTCTTCATGGACTCCTGCCTAATTTACTTTTCCACACCGCCGTCCTCATCTTTCCGTGCGTAACCTCCATCCGTCCGTTACCCACTTGTCCTCTATCAGACTGGTACATTTCTTTTTCTTTTTTTTTTCTGATTTGAAGAGGCCTCCAGCTGCTAAAGGTTCATTGTCTGGTCAGGCTGTTGTTGCTCCAAATTTGCCTCATGATGTGCTCTCCGTATGGCTGGGTTTCATTTCCAGATGTGTTTGGTAGTTCTTTGGTATAGAGCTGCAGTTTTGTTTTAGTACCTTGTATTTTGAAAGTTATGATAAAAAAATTGTCTTTCAGTAGTAAAACACTGATGCCAAATGAGATGTGGATACCTTAAAGTACTAAAAGGACACTAAATAAAGCATTTTTTTTTCTTTTTTTTAAAAAGAATGTGCTATATTATGCAAAAAAACCTCACTTTTATTATTTTTGAAACCTGCAAACAGATGCTATTGTGCTGGTTTGACATTGTTTTTGTGGACAATACCCCAATTCTCTGTTATATAACAAGCTGCTGCATGAATATGGGGTCATTTTTGATGACTAGAGTACTTCCTAATCCTGTGATTGCGAAGAGAGTTGCACTATCACCTAAATAGACAAGTCGTCCTCTGTGAACTGGAGCATGGGATATGGAAAATCACCTCAGGAATGAAGTGTTGCACACATGCTGCTCTACACAAACCCATAACGTTACCACACTGAGAATGGAAGCTCCCATGTTTACATTGTCAGTATGTATTTGATGTAGTTGTTACATAAGCTGCAGTTGTGTTGGCATCCGCTTCTCTTGCAGAGTCCTGTTTAGAGAGGACTAAATGGATCGCCAGCTGCATGTATTGGTGGTTATTGACCTACGGCGGTTTGAGATGAAGCGCTTTCCCTTTGTTTTTCTACTGATTCGCTGGCATTGTGTGTTTTTGAGCACGGAGACGTTTGGACTGAGCTTATGTTGAACCAACACACAATAATAAATGATTGAAGACTTGTTATTCCATGATAGGCATACCTCACTCCTATATCAGCCACAGTATGAACAAATACAGGTAAAAAAAAAATTGTTTGGTTTATTGGGATTTACAGTTTAAATTTACTTTGCCGCAGTAGCAAATACCTTCAAGAGACCACAGAGTGATAAAAGAACGCCACTGAGGTGCATGTTCCTGAAATAGTTGGGGGAGGCAATATGCTTTATAAGCTGCTGGAAGTCACTTTGGTTCATCCGACGGACAACTAAAAGGCTAATTTTTGTTTTATGTTTCTGTGAGAACTCAAGCACTTACGCTGTTTGTGCAAGCAAACAACTGACCTTAAAACTACATAGGCTTAATCCTTGTTAAAACTCAGTGCTTTGTATCCCTGATGCGCCTGCTTTTACTTTTGTTGCTGTGAGTGCATGACAGAGGTGTGTACCCTTTGTGTGACCATTGTTACTGTTGTTCCATTAGTTTATCTCCTCCAAAACACTGTATGTGTCTGATAAGTGTTTGTGTACACAGTATGTCAGTAGCTGGCATGCTCATTGTGCCAAATACCAGTTTTCCATGTGGCATGCCAGGGCAGTGTCATAACCGCCCTGCCAGTCCTCATTTCCTCATTCTTGTGTGCCTGAGGTCAATCACAGAGAACGTATTATGGTATTGTTCTTGAATCGCTGAACCCGGTCTGTGGGAGCTGCTTTTGCCTGTTTTTTTTTTTCCCAGGTACTGAATAGTGGGTCTGCATTGTTTCTGCTGTGTGTGTGTGTGTGTGTGTGGCTGTTGCTCAGGATTTCATCATGTCTCCGTCTGAAAGGAGCTTGGTCTGATCAGGAGTTTGCACTGTGACTTCCTTTTCTCTACACGAGTTTTGGCCACACAGCTATTAACCGGTGCAAACAGAACTAATCTAATTGGTTGAGTTTTCCCGTAGTAGGCGGAGCTAGAAACAAGCGCCTTAGAGGACAAGTTAGCTAGGTTAAAGGATAACAGTGAGCATGCCTCTGTATTTGTCTAATCATTAAGAAAGGTCATGAAAATTAGAAAAAATATAAAATAAATAACAGAGTAATGAAACGATACTGTTAGAGTGTTAGCTGGGTTGTAAATCTTCACACTCGGTGCAGTTGAGATCTATTGTCGTCCAAAAACTATTAAAAACTCATCAGTGAGCCACATAGCTGCGTGGGGTGACATGTTCCTTCATTACTATGAACACACACTGTTGTTTTTTGGACCCACTCCACTTACACAGCCTCGCTGCCACAAATACTCACTAAAGCAACAGATACGAACTAATGTGTTGATGAGAATAGTTCCCAAAACATCACGTTTTCCTCCTGTTGAATTTACATCTGCTGAAACCCAAAAAGGCCAACTGTTCCGGACTAAAGCTGATTGTCTGGGGTTTTAGTTTTGGAATATGCATCAGTGTCGTCCTTAAAAAACAGAGATTTAAGTACAGATTGAAAACACTTGTTCTTTTCATTTCCTGCAGCTCTGTACTGAGCTGTAGTGAAGTACAAGTATTATACGTTTTAGCCGACAACATTGCTTTTCAGATACAGTTTGTCATTCTCTTCTTGTTGTGTGTACTATATCAGGGGTGTCAAACATGTGGCCTGTGGGTCAAAACTGGCCCTCAGAAGGATCAAATCCAGCACTGACAAGATGTTTTGATTGAAGGACTGTTTTTCAGTTTCAGATGAGTCCTGCTAAATACTTTTATGCTTTTGTAGATCCACTGTAATCTTTAACTTCACATGTGTAAATGATGCATAATATTGTTAAAATTGCACTTAAATTTCTTTAGACATTTCAGTTCATGTTATTCATGTTTGTTTGGGGAAATGGATAGGTTGTAAATATAAATAGTTTCATACTGTAATTTTAGTGTATTTACACTAAAACAAAGGACAAATTTGGATTTGACATTATTTCTATGTTATTGTTTGGTGTGGCCCACTTGAGCCCATTTGGGCTGAATGTGGCCCCAGAACTAAAATGAGTTTGTCACCCCTGCACTAAATGGACAAGGCTGTAGGACTTCCTTTTTCTGTTGATTTAAAATTACATGTAAGTTGTTCTCAATAGTTATCACAATAAATGCCAAACCAATATTTGTTTTAAAGGTTAATTTCTTTCTGAGTGAGAATTGAAGAAATCAGATATTATTTGTGTGTTAAAAATGATTATTTATTGTCAGACCTTTAAATGTTTCAGAAATCCAGATGGAGAACATTTACAATGATACATGAGTAAAATTAAGTGAAAACAGACTTATTTTGTAAGCATTTCAGACGATAATATCAGCAAAATTAACCCCAAAGATGAAATGAAAGTATTGATAGTAATGATATTTACAGCAACACCCCCCTTTTAGCATTCTCAAGCTAAATACTGTACAAAGAAATTGACCGAAATGTTATAAAAATCAATTAAATAGCAAGGTAAACAAGTCGCTCAAATAAAACCAGGATATGCCCTCTGGTAAAAGTACGTTTTAAGAAGAGACACTGATTCAGATGACCTGATTTCCAGCTCATTCAAGAGCTTTGGAGCCAAAACGTCAACGTCTCCGCCCCCTTTAGTTTCCAAGTTGATTAACCCATAAAGACCCAAACATCCACTAGAAACCAAAACCATCTTCTGATCTTAACAGTTTAATACCTGTAGATCCACTAATCCTACCAATACATGTAAATATTTGGTGTTAAATGCAGTTTGTCGTCTTTTCATGGTCATCGAATATGACCCATTTGGACATTCAAAGGCTCTGTAGTTACCATGGAAACATAGTCTTCTTCTACAACATTGAATCACCAGTAAAAACCAGAGTTTAATACATGATAGTGGATGGAAATACTGCTTTTATGTTTAGTTAATAATATATCAGGGTTCCCATGCGTGCTTACCTGAAGAATGATTGACCAATTTTCCAGTCATGGAAACATATGGAGAAAAAAAAACAAAACGTCAAATGACTTGGAAAGGGTTAAATTAATCTGAAAAATGATTTATCGTCCCTCTGCCTTGTTATCTTCTGTGCCTAAACTGAGATGAAATGAGTGATTTGCCAAAAATATTCTAATATTTTTAGAGGAAGTGCAGGAAAGAAAGTAAGAGAGAAGGGAAAGTTGAATAGGGAATTTCCCAGTTGAACATTGTTACTCCAGTTTGTCATGCTACTGTAATCTGTGGGTGTGTTTGTATTATTCTGTGATACATTTGTCATAATTATTTTCCACGGATGAATTATAACACATCAAATGTCTGAGTAATAAACATACAAACAGTCTGTTTAAATGGTTACACTGTAGAAAAGAACACTTCCACATAATAAAGGGGAACGTATTAGTGTATGATGGGATAAATTGTGTCTAGTGGCAGAAAATGTCCTGGAAAAATTTCCCGGGAAAGAGTGGGAACCCTGTATATTTTAGTGAAAAAGTAATTTTTCCTCCATTTTGTATGTTTTTGATATAATAACACTCAAGTTTAATCAGAGCTTTTATGAACATCTAAACAATCATTACGTGACATAACTGGAATATACCTGGTTTTCATGAAAAAATGTAAAATACTGAGGATTATTTTGGTAAATATAGAAGAAAACAATAATTTGGGAAGTACCACAAATGTCTGGGTCTTTATGGGTTAAATGAGTTAAATTCTAAACATGTACATCACTAAAAAAATTGTCACAAACATTATACAGTTAGGTCTGTAATGCACATTCAACATCTGGAATTGACTCCGGACCTTTTATCTGCATCATTTTTCATAGAATAACCAGAAGCAGGACACATCTGGACATGGAGCTGAGTGTCAGTTAGTCATCCAGTTACTTTAGAATCTCTGAAAATGGAGGGAAACGGGTTAAAATGGTTTTAAATCCTAAACAATTATTGCAATATTTTTGTTAAAGCTCTTGAAAAGTTCACACTTCAATGACATTTGTATCGTTTGACTTCAGATCCACTGTGGTTTTGAACAGAGGCAACATTAGAGTCTGTATAATGGTATAAAACTGGCAATTTAATCTGAACTTTTAAGCACATTTTGCTGACAATACTTAAATACTTTTATTTCATCAAGGTTTTCAATGCAGAACTTGTACTTTTTTGCTGTATTTTTGCTCTGCTAAATAGAAATACTTCTGCCAAGTAAAACCTGGAGACAAACAAGGTACTCATGTTGAGTGTCAGCTCTGTTCACTTTATTCATTTTCTTTAACAAGGCTGCACATTTCAGTCAGTGCTACTATGTAGCCTTAAGGGTGTCGCCGTCGTCTTCTATTCCCCCCCTTCACCTTTTGTGGGTTTTTTTCCACTGGACACTTGAATACTGCTTTACAGCCACAAAACATCTGCTTTGTGTCATCTGAAGAGATTATTAAACCCAACCAGTGAGAGAAACTGGCTGTGCTTCCACTCTTATCTTTCTGAACCTGTTTCTTAATTCTTTCCTGTACAGGTTGTGTAATTTTTAGCACTTTCATTTAACACTTTGATGCAGCTTGTGATAACAGCATCACATCACACTGACAAAAAAAGAGAAATGCTACTCTGTGTTTATCTTCGCATTAATGCACAAACTCGTGAATACTTTGGAACTCTACAGCATGAAATTCAACCCTTTCCTGGTACATGAAAGCATAGTATTTGTTGGTTTTAAATGCTTATTGATGACAGGTCTTTTTCAGGAAGTGATATGTCCTACATTTCTGACAGCAGCACTGTGTTCTTTTTTTTTTTCCATGTTGAATAAGAAGATGTATTAATAGAAAAAAAAAACAGCTGTACAGACGAGAGATCTAACTGTCACAATGGTTTATTAACATAAAATGAAAGTTGCAAAAACATATCACACCAAAAACACCAACAGCTGATGGAAGTTTTGAAATGTTTGCTAAAAAGCTTTTTTAAAAAAACCCTTTATTCAACAGTATTTCTTTATGTCATTGTCTTTTCTGTTGTTTTTACTTAACATAGCCCAAACCTGTGTGAAAGAAACAATCGCGTTTAAACTTATGCTTCTACTTAATCCTCTGCAGATTCACAGTGCATTTTCACATCTCCACACTTTACAACGTGTTTACTCTCGCTGCTTTACTGCTATATAATTTACATCTTGGCCTCTGATGAACCCTCTTCTGACATCCCTATTCTTTATTTCTCCTGGTTTTCTCTCTTCCAGACGGGCGGGCTGAAAGCTGCAGGACTGAGTCATGTGAAAAGGCATCCACTACTTGGCCCTTTTCAACTCTCAACCTTTGGTAACGACAACACCGTCGCGTCCTTTCCCTCTTCCGTTTTGCTTTGTCTTTGTTTTGAAGTTTGTCCTTTAGTTCATTCTTTTCCCCCCCCTCATCCTCTTGCGTCTGTGTTCAGATCTGAACTTGTGTTTTTGCAGCCGAACCCACTTGAACTGACATTGTGACCGTGACCTGACACCCTCCTGCCTCGGGCATGCCTCAGGTAAAGTAGAAGCGCTGCTGAAGCCTCGTTTCCTCGGAATCATCGCCTCTTTGCTGGGTCGGGGTCTTACTCTGTGTTTCTTTGTGTTTCCGCGCCTTCAGCCGGGTATGAATGGGATGGAGCCTGCGTTTGGCGAGGCCTACGGGGGCCACAGGGGTCTGCTGAGCCCCTACCCTCTGGCCATGTCGCCACAAGGGGGCAGGACTGAGTACGACCAGGTGAGACCGTGTAAAAAGGTTCAAATGTCACTCACATCGCAGCGAGCATCCCAGAGGCTTTGGAAAACCTTTTGAAAATTGACAGCTGTTGCTTATCTGGGAACAGTAAGAGGCATAAGTCGATGACCTTTAAACACTTTAATTAATGTTTTATTAGCATATAAATACCTGGATATACCGCAGCCGGAACCCTCCCAACCTTCAGATCAGCCTCATTTTAAAAAAAAAGGAGACCAAATGTTTACCTCTTTCTCCTCAATTGAATTTCTTATGGCTTGACTAGAATGAGCAAAAACTATAGATTTGTGACAAATTAAAAGAAAACCCAATTTTTTAGAGATTTTACTTGATAAATGTGCAATAAACATATATATTATCGATATCACTCTATACCGTTATACTTAATCCAATCCACTTTATTTCTATAGCACATTTAAACAACAAGAATGTTTGTGCTGCACAGCATAAAAACAACAAAACACTTAAGTCAAAAACCAAAAACAATAAATATGTAAAACTAAAACAATGCTCTAAATAAAATGATAAAATCAAATACTAGTTCAAAGTACTCAAATCAATAAGAATAAATAAATAAATGGATAAATAATACTCCAATAATAAAGCTTCATTTTTTGATTAAGTTAAAATGTGTCACAACATTTGGTTCAGGCCTTAGAAAAAAAATCACATCTTTTCCTTTTCTCGCTAACACAGTGACTCATTACAACTGTAATATCTCTCAGACTCAGTGGTGATAAAAGCCTGTGCCACGATCAGGGTTTGAAAGAACTATTTGGCCAAAGCTGATGCAGATAGCAACGGTGTTTTTTTTTTTTTTTTTATTACGGGTGCACTGTATTCTAAATTCTGGGTTAAAACCTCTATGATATTCACATTAAGTATTTTTTTGGTCGCTGTAGCCTTTGTTATCTATGTTTATTCCTGTTGTTTTTGTCGTTATTCCATCTTTTATGCCACAGAAAACAGGAACTCTTCAATATGTAACTAAAAACATATTAACAGAACAGTTTTAATGTTGTTCAGTCCATCATTACATTATTTTTGAATAAACAAATATTCATTCACTAATTAATTATTATCAAATCTGTAGCATAATTAAACTGATACTGTATGTCATCAGTGAAGTAATGCCTTAGATTCCAGTTTCAGTAAAATTTTATTTGCATGATTTATTTTCATGCTGTTTTGTCAGTAGCTGCTAGTGTGATAACCATTAGCAGGTAAAGTCCCAGTTTACATTAAAACCATTAAGTATTGTTTCATGTCTGAGATGCACAGAGTTGTTGACAGAACACAGGCCACAGGATATTCAGGCGTGACATGTCAGTGTCTCTTCTGAACAGAGTTGGTGCTACTGAAACTGCAGACGGATGCTGTGGCCGAGCTATAAACAGACACAGGACTCGAACATCAGCTAAATGTCAGCCATTAGCATCAGTCAATATTATGTAATTTGCCAGTAGGTCAAAAAGGTGAATATTGATACAGATGTTGATGATGGAGACTGATTGATCAGTGCATCCCCAGTCAAAAATAATAATATTGTGATTTTTTGTTTTTGTTTTTACATATCTTTCAATTTTAATGTAAAGATATTGATTAAAGCTGTCCTTTCACATGTATCACATCACTTTCCCTTCTTTAAAACTGGACCTACAATTAGTAGGAAAATGTCAGTTTTTAAATTCCCCCTTCCCCCTACAGCTGTCTCTTTTTGGTCCAAAAACCAAATATAAATATAGATGCAACTGATGGTATTATAGAGAAGCCCTGCTTCTTCAGAGAGTCGCCTCTGATGGAATCTGATCGGTGAATGGTAATGACAGCTGTCAGTCGCATACTTAACCCTCCCACTTGTCTGAAAACATCTGTGATTAGATTAAATTAGAGCATCACAGGGTGGATTTTCTACAGCCTGAAAATACAGTCAGTGAATAAATGCAGACATCTTATGTCTTCTAGGATCACTTCAATTACAACATGCTGAAAGGTAATTCAGAATCAAGCACTGCAGCTTTAAGGGCCTTAAAGCTGTCATTCTAAATAATTACTATATTTCATTTCAACCACAGTTCTACAATCTAAAAACTGAGCAGTAATTCACACAAGTCATATCCACAGTAGCATTGATGTTTGTAGTTTGATATATATTTGTGTGTACGTAGATAAAGTAACAAATAAATAAAACATATTTATTTAAAAACAATTGTGTCCACACAACAATGCAAAATGACTCTAAATTGGTCCAACCACTCAGACAAACCATAGTATGAATTGTCCAGTCTGTGGACATTGTGGATAATACTGGACGTAGCAGACAAGTTAATCTGTCATGAAGGTGATGCAGCAATAAGTTCAGTTGTTAACTTATTTGGTTGTGGTTGTGGAAGCGTATTCTTTCCATGATGATAGTGTGGTCCAGTCCGTCTCCTAAAGGTATCGGTGCTGATCTCATCTACTGCAGCTCATACGTTGAGTTTCTACACATGGATTAGGCGTTTCAGATGCAGATTCATTACACAAATGCATAACAGATACGATCAGAATAGAGACGAATGCCATTGTTTTGTAGTCTCTACGTTTTCCCTGAACACACAGATGTACACAAACCACAATGAATAATGCTTGCAAATATATTTGTCGTTCTACATTACTGAGATATCAGATTCCAGACTGGACACTTACCCTGGACTCTCCCAGTTGGTAATTCCACCCATGGCAGCCATGTTACAGTCAGACGGTTTGATAATGACCTAATTAACTGCACTTACATTAATTCAAAGGACAACTTAATTTATAAACCAACTCTTAACAAATAGGGTTTAAAAAATATAGATCAAGCCTGGATGAAGATTGATATTAAAGTAGATCCACCTTTTATATAAATGTATATAAATATAATTTATTATTATATAAATGGCATATTTTTTGCATTAAAATTTACAGCTTCATACACAATTTTCTTGAACCTTCTCATAATTCATGCTTTATTAAAAAAAACAAAAAAAAACAATCACAAACTGTCTTATTGTGGAAAAGGCATTTATATCTAAGAAAAGATCAGAACACTTGCAGTTTGTGGATAAAACATATTTATTACACAACATTGGAGACGATCAATATTTACTGTAAAAGAGAGAACAAAGAAAGTAATTTTCAGAGCTGTGTTCTGTGATCTCGGTGTCCGATAATTTGATGTTCATAGCTTACGTATCCAAACAAATCACAAGATACTGAACTTAGCTTATGGAAACAAACAACAACTTGTTTTGACTGAAAAACATCTCATCGTTAAGCTTTGACTTATTCCATATGACTAACTTTATGACTTATTATACAAGAGCATCCAGTGTTTTCAGCCTTCATATGACACATTGGAAGCTTTAAAAAACTAGAATAATCATTTAATTTATCTCAAAATTCTTTTAATGTTAGATGCTATTCTGTCTCAGTCAGATTTTTTTTAACATTATATAATATACCATGATGTAAGGTATACTGTCCAGGCCAGAAGAAGTCACATAGGCAGTATTTGTCACCGTTAGTTTGTATTACAGGGACACATTCACCATTTTATCACATATACAACATGATGCTTGTGCAGTGTCACAGTAAATGTATTTATTTCAGTCCATAAATGCATTAATGTTTTGTCCACGTCTTGTATGGATGATGGGAGAGTTGAACCAGTGTAATGTTTTCTCCATCACATCCACCAGATGCTCCTGAACCACTCTTTACCAACCGGATCCTAATGCATCCTGTTCTTGTCATCTTAGAATATGCCTGAGTCATCAGCAGAGAAAAAACTCCCCAGATTTTCAGTCCTTTTCCTTCAGTATGTTCAGGTCCAGCTAACGTCATTTTACAGACACATAATATTATTGAATCTGACCAACTGATCCAACCCCAGATCAGAACACTGACCCCACAGACTTGGACTATAGGCACCAGGCATGATGGGTAATCACTTCATCCACCTCTGGAACAGGGTCAGTCTGGACTCATCAGACCACATGACCTTGATCCATTAAACACAGTCCAATCTTTATTCTTTATACAAGCTGATGGACTAAGAAGTTTCTTGCTGCATCAGTTAAAGAACTTAATGCATCTGAAACATGCATCACTGCAGTAATTATCCAATAGAAGGATGTGAACTGTTGGTGTAGTTATATCCAGGTGGGGGACTCTCTTTTGGAATGTTGTCTTTTTATTTGGGCTGAGAGTATAGAGCTGCAGAAGGAAGATGTGCATGATTAAATTCTTTTTTTTTTCCTCCTGATTTCACTTCTTTTAGTTTTAGACTAGTGACTAAAGAACATTTTATTCACTTGTTCAACATACTGACTGAGCGTACCTCTGTCATCTTGGAGATACTTTTTTTTTTTATAACTGTCGCAGCATATGGTATTCAGAAAGCCATATGCACATGGCAGCTGCCACTGTAAATAATTATACAAGCAAAAACACTTGAGTGATCATGTACATAAGCCCACTGATGTCCCACACAACATCGATGTATACAAGAGATATAGTGATTTGTCAGGAGCTAAAATACAGACTACAGTTATAATGGTCCAAATGAGCCAGATTTGTCTGTCCCCTTTTAGAGCATATTCCTCATGCTAGGCTCCCCGGCATCGCCAAGGAAAAGGCCCTTTGAGTTGCTTAGCGACCTGGTGGACGACGGTGGCTTCGGAGAGGACCTGCACCCAGAGCGCTGGGATGTGTCTGCCCTGGACGAGATGGCCCGCTACACCAAACTGGGCCTCGGGGTGGGAGGGGAGCTGCTGGCCTGCTCAGAGGAGGCTGTCCTGATGGGTCGCTGGGGCTGGAGTCGGGAGGAGGAAGAGGAGGAGAGGAGGAGGAGCAGCAAGGCACCCATACACTCTGCACCTTCCGTCACCCAGGAGGTCCAGGCCACCGCTGCAGGGCGGAAGGAAGGGTGTATTAGTGTTGCCACAACGACAGAGAGGGAGTTAAGTGTTGCAGGTAGAGCAGCAGGAGGAGGACATGACGGGAGGTGCACAGTGGAAGTATATCAGGTGGCACAGGAGGAAGAGGAGGCGGCAGCAGCGGCAGCAGCAGGTTTGACTCTGGAGCACTGCAGCGAGGAGCACAACTACTCCCTGAGCCAGGGAGGCGAGCTGGTGGGGACAGGGCCTGCTCACACCTCCCAGACAGAGGAGGTGGGCGTGGCAGAGGCACCAAAGGAGGCGTGGGGCGATGAGGAAAACCCCACCAAAATGGAGGTAGAGCTGGAGGAAGAAGACGAGGACCAGGAAGAAGATGAGGAAGATGAGGAGGGGGACGAGGAGGACGAGGAGGAAGAGGGCGCTGAGGAGACGGCGGTGGAGGCTGAACTCTCCAGCTCCTCAGAATCTGAATGTGGTGAGTTTTGAAGATTTTCTGTTCAGATTAAATTCAGGTTCATTTGTGCTGATGCTGGTACAAGCACTCGTTATGGCTGGTGTTAAATTCACTGCACTGCTTATGAAGATGTTCTGCATATTAGAACATGTTTTTGAGGTGTGACCGAAGTCATATGACTCTGTTGTGATGAAACGCGTCAGGGGAGATCAGTAAAGACTTTTTAGTATTTATTTTTAAAATGTTTTTCATTCCAAATCCCTGTGATCCCTAAAAGGCTGATGCTGACGTAGAATTGACTGGTTAAGTCCTCTTCACATCATGAAGTTTATCTAAAACAGTATTGCTAACACGCTCCTGCCCCTGGTTGGGGGAAAGTGAAACCATGTTCATTTTGTCACAAGGAAGCAACACCATTATGTCAAGTCCTCTGACAAAAACATGTTATTATGTTATTTTATTTGTATTTGAACTAACATGATAAACTACCAAAGCTTCACAACTGATAGTCATTAACCTATGCAGAGTTTTAGCTATGATTTTATTTTAGAGTAGGGGTGTTGAGGGAGCTGTTGAGCGACCGGGGGGGGGGGGGGGGAGG
>JAPSES010117613.1:0-16909 GCA_029822895.1 Maxillicosta whitleyi | reverse complement strand
TGTGTGTGTGTGTGTGTGTGTGTGTGTGTGTGTGTGTGTGTGTGTGTGTGTGTGTGTGTATGTGTATGTGTGTGTGTATGTGTGTGTGTGTGTGTGGTTTGAAGGCCACAGCCGTTCTTCTTCTTTGGTTCCTCCTGCACTGATGGTAATAACGGTGCTCCAGTGGGTTTTGATGCAGATTTGACTCTTCTGACCAGGAGCGTGTGGTCATGTGATGTCATACTTCCAAACACTCCAGTACACGGACCATCAGAAGGCGTTCTGTTTGGAGGAGTCTGATGAGTTGTGTGTATCATATGTACAGACGCTGCTGTCGTACTGATCATTCGTTCTGTTCAGACATGTTCAATAAAAGCACTGCATACTCCATCATATTTAATTATTACATCATAGACAAACACTATTGTGTCACATGACCCGTGGCTTGACCAAGAAGTGTCTGAGCTGGACAGAGATCAGCCACATGTCCGACCACTGGGGGGCACATGCACTCTGCCGGTATCCTCAGTTCACCAGCGTATTCCAGACTCTTGTTTTCCATTGGCTGCTGACAGTCCTCCTCAAGGTCAGAATGAACATTAAGTGTCATGTTCCTTTTGTTTGTGTTGTCTCTGTGCAAATGGCCGATGGCTCCACCCATGTCATTGGGAACAAAATGCAGTTCCCAAATGTCCTGAGTCCAAGCGTACTGTTGTAGAGACTGGAAACAAACACAGGAGACTGGTAAGGAGGTGGACAACATGACATCATCACAGACAGCCCCGCCTACCTCCCGTGACATCATCATAGGCAGCCCCTCCCACATCCTGCCGACATCATCACAGGCAGCCCCTCCCACCTACTATTGACATCATGACAGACAGCCCTTCCACCTCCCATGACATCATCATAGACAGCCCCTCCCACCTCCTGTTGACATCATCACAGACCAGCCCCTCCCATTTCCTGCTGACACCTTTACCCCCCATTGGAGAAGGAGTGATACTGCAGGTCACTCCTCCCACAGCCATCAGACCATACAACAGTTCACTTGTTTCTTATCTTTATCTTATCTTTTTTTTATTTCACATTTTACTTTCTCCTGTCTTCTCTTTTCTTTTCTTTTCTTTTCTTTTCTTCTCCTTTCTTATCATTTGTTCTCTTTTATTTTATTTTATTACCAGATATTTTCCTATGGCCGTGCCAGATGCATCATTATATTACATTATATAATCATTAAAAGTCTTTGCTGAACCCTTCTGAGGATCAGATGAATTCTTCAATTCTACTTTTATTATTTTCGGTAATAACATCCTTATTTAATCAGACCTTTGTTTGATGGCGTCTTCCTCTTGTAGCAACCACTTGAAGTTACATTACAGTTTGAGACCCCTGAAACCTTATTAAATATGAAATGAAGTAAATAGAGATGATTTCTGGGCTTGAAACCCTTGAAGTTCTGCAGCACTTCTGATGGCGAAAAGTTTTTAGAACCATAACTTTATCATTTCAAAACATCAGATAAAGTGGAGATTGTGTTGTTGTAGCATCAGTTACAGACTAACAGACTAAACACACCAACTTTGATCAGGAAAGGTTAGCTACAAACACAAAGTTGTGGAAAATGTCATAAGTTCACAAGAAATACACACAAAGAAAATGCCGATTTGAATGTTTGTTTTTTTCCCCTCATGAATCTGACCATTGGAATATGTTGAATATGTGTTTATATGTTCATTCACAATCAGAAGTCTTTATTGCCAAGTAAGTTTGAATGTACAAGGAATGTTTATTTTTTGGTGCTTAAACAATAAACATGCATATAACATGAACAGCATAGAAAATATTAACATATGTTTATATTTTCAGTAAACACATCGGACCCTCTGAACATTCATGGTGTTTGATGTAACTTCAGCTTTAACTTGAGTCTCGTATCACAGTTGTTGAAATGAAATCCTGTTCAGTGTTTCATGACAGATAAGAACCTGACCTCTGTTAGCGGACAGTTTCATCACATCACTCAGCAATGATGTCATTTTACACACTTACATGCAACACTTCATTAACGTGGGGTAGATAATGGTTACCACCAGATGGCAGCAGAATCTGTCTTTTGAGTCCTTTTTCAGTCACCTCTGATGGAACCATGAGAACATCCAAACATGATCTGTGGTAAAAGGTTTGTGTGGGACGAGGTGACCTTAAGGTTAGAACACAGGGGTCAGACATGGAGCCCACCAAAGGGTCCGAGAGGACGGATGTGGGAAATTACACTGAAGATAGTAACATTCAATGTGGTAAAAAAAAATTTAAAAAAAATCACTTTAATTCAGGTTAGATCTCAGAGCAGTAAAATGATCAAACTAACCTGTAAATAATGACAACTGCAGATTTGATCTTTGTTTGATTGTAAAAAAAAGAAAAATTACATGAAAATGTTTATATTAACAAACTATCTTTTTATAAAAAAAAATCTGAAATCTGAAATGTCTTAAGAGAAGTACATATAAATATACCAACATCTGACCTGTGACTAAAGGTTTGTGTGTTTCTACGCTCACATGGACTCCATCCGTGCACAGACTCTTGGATGTGAACGTTAGTGGATCTGGAGGAAGGACAAGTGTCAAATACTATGGGTTCATTAAATGCAGTGTCTGAGAGTCTGGGGAAGACAAATGTAAGCTGGGCTCTTACAACAATCTGTTTTCAAAAACTGCTTCCTTTGTGTTAATATCACATGAAACATTCGATCGAATGTGTTTCAAACATAGATTTATCCACTTTGTGAGTGTGTTGTATTGTTTCATTTTCAGTTAACCCATACAGACCCAGGCCTACGGTGTTGTCAGTTCCCATTGAATTTCCCTCTATTTTTTTTTTTTTTTTTACTTTTCTTAAATGATTGATCACAATAATATTATCCTCTGCTTTGTGTGTGTGTGTGTGTGTGTGATAATCTTGTATCTTCCTGTGTATAATTCACTGATGTTCATGTTCAACTTCAATTTCAAGATTAAAGATGAGGGTTAAAGAACAAAGAAAAGTGAATTTTTCATTAAATCTGTCATGAACTGAATATAAACCCAGTGTGTCCATCCACTGGTTCTGATCCAACTGCATGGGTTTTACTGGGGAATATGATGGTGTTTCCATGGTAACTACAGAGCCTCTGAATGTCCAAATATGGTCATATCTGATGACCATGAAAAGATGAAAAACTGCATTAATACATGCATTAATAGAATTAATGAATCAACAGGAATTAAACAGTTTAGATCAGTAGATGGTTTAAGTTAAAGGTGGACGTTTGTGTCTTTAAGGGTTAAAGGTGGACGTTTGTGTCTTTAAGGGTTAAAGGTGGACTATGTTTGAAACACATTCGATCGAATGTTTCATGTGATATTAACACAAAGGAAGCAGTTTTTGAAAACAGATTGTTGTAAGAGCCCAGCTTACATTTGTCTTCCCCAGAATCTCAGACACTGCATTTAATGAACCCATAGTATTTGATTTTCTGTCAGAACTTTAACAAACACCCTCCAATTGGATGGTCAAATAGTGGTACAGAGAGTCTGGACCAGAACCACAGAGTCTGATCCAGAACCAGAACCACAGAGTCTAGCACCAGAACTACAGAACCCAGAGTACCCCAGTCTCTCCTCATAAAAACAAGGTCTTTGTGAAAAACTAATGGAAATCAGATGAAAACCAAGTTTATTGTGACACTGCACTGTATCCAGAAATGATGCCAGATCAAAACAATCCCATAATGCATCACTCCATTGAAATACTGCAGTGTGTACTGTTGTCGGTGGAATCAGAACCTGTATTTATTTCTAACGAGTCCATTCTAATTAACTGTGGGGAAGATCTGGGCTAAATTTTGTGACGATATATTTACAGTTTCAGTGTTTGGAGGAAGTGGTTGATCAGTTGACGGGCGTCAGGTCTGAGGCAAAGACGTGAGTCAGTCATGTGGAGGCGGGGCTTCCAAACATTAATCTGCTCCTGTGGCGTTCCGTCCAATGGGAGTGGAGGCTTGTATTAAAATAGATCATATGAGAGCGAGCGGACCGTAGACAGACCTATATAACAGATTGAGACATGCAGAGGTAATCCAAAAGGGTTTAATTCTCTGCTCATACATGTGATTATCATTTTTTCCCTCATTTTTCTGGGTTATTCTGGGCAACTGCATGAAACACACAGAATGATTTATCATCCACTTGATGCAGTGAAAGTCTCTGAAATGTCGACTAAAATCAGCTGACTGTGTTCAATCACATTCAGATGGGGGTGGGGGGGGGGTTGTGTCAAAATTTGTGTAAGACAGGAGTGTGTGCACACGAGTCTGTGGTGCAAAAATACATATGTGTAAACTCTTGAATGAATTCGATCATATCCTCCTGACACACAGTGATACATGTGTGTCCTCTGTAGGAACAAAAGATTCATGTTTTACTTTGAAAATTTGAAACAGACATTCCATAAAAAATATGAACAAATAAAAATTATATATATATATAATGTATTATGTGTATTGTGTTTTGTCCATCAAAATAGGCAAGGTGTGATTCATCCTGGGGGGGGGGGGGCATGGATTATGAACCAACTGAAATAACAGCAGGTTTTGTCAGTTTTCTTCCACTTCTGTCCTACATTAGTGGCAGTAACGCTCACCTGAACGCACACTGTTCTTTACTCATCTGTCTGCACACACACACACACACACACACACACACACACACACACACACACACACATTTACACACAGCAAAGGGCAAAGGTCATCCCACCTTTTCTCCACCATAGTCTGATTCATAACCAAAGGTGGAACAGAGGTGAGACAGGCTGGAGTTTTACACAGCAGACCTGGGTTCAACCATCAAAGGGGCGGGGCCACAGCGCAGCGGATAGTAGGATGTATAATGTCTGTGTCAGAGCACAGAGGTGTTTCTAACATCTGCAGAGTCTGTCACTGCTCCACAAATGTTAGCAGGGATATATATATGTTATGTATATATATATATATATGTTATATGTATGTGTTGAGGCTAAACATTTCCTGCGTCGTCCGTACTCATCCTTCACAGTGGAGCTGGTTTTGTTATAAATATTGTTTAAATTACTTAGAATATCTCAGTGGAAAGAACACGATGAACATTCTTGGAACAAGTCAAATAATCTGAGATTAATTCTCAATAAATTAAATAAAAATGATTATTCAAGATGAATATTCCAAATTCCAGTCAGTATATTGAAGTCACATATTCTTTTAGTGCATTGAACTGTCTTGTGTATCTGAAATCATAATCCCTTCATTTAGGAAAAAAAAAACAAAAAAACAAGTCAACATATTTTTGGGGTAACTGCCAGCTGGAGCTTTACTGTTTTCAATTTTTGTTTGAGCCAAAAGGCTCCACAGGCCCCAGCGTGGACTGAGATTAAGTGCTTTGGTTATGCAAGACATGATGTGCTTCTTTGGTCAGTTCTGCAACAATAGTCATTTCAAAGGAAGATCCACATGGAGATGAGATTTTGTAATAATTGGATTTGTTTTTTCCCTGTCTGAAAAGGTTGCAAAATATTTTACATTAAATCAAGGCGATGCAGACAAGGTTGGTTTAAAGATAGGCATTTAATAATGTGAACTGAAAAATGAACTCATGAAGAAGATTACAAAAAGCAGACAAACACAGACACGACTGTCAGCGCTGTATGTGTGAGTCACACTGGTGCATTATAGTGCACATACTGCACCAACAGTTCTAAACACAGCCATGTTTCAGTATCCCCAGAACCACAAAATAACAGAAGAAACGCGACGTACAAATAAACCCTGGATCTAATATTCACATTGTAATAATGATCAGGTGAGCATTCACTCTGTCAGTGGTGAAAATATGTAACATTTTCACATGGCACATGTTTCATTATGTTGTGTTCGCTTTATTAGTGGGAGAAATATAAAAAAAAAAAACAGGAATATAAAAATGAGTTATTTTCAAATAAACAAGGAGTCATCTACAGTAATTACATGACAGAGTACTATGTTACTTAAGTATGAGGGACACTGAGCCAAACTGGAGCTGATCAAATGTTTGACATAACAAAAGGGACACATTCCTATATGTACATTCCATCTGCTTTACTGACTGTCCCCTTACAGCTGCTCAGGTCTGCTTTAAAGTACAAGCACTATAGAAAGAAGAGAACCAACCTATGCACATGTGCAGGGTGTGTGTGTGTGTGTGTGTGTGTGTGTGTGTGCAATCAGGAATATTCAACCCTGAAGATGTATCAATAATTTTTTTTTTTTAAGACAAAGATTCTGCTTTCAGTGAAATCATGAAATCAACACAGGGAAGACACGATGTTTTATCTGTAACAGCAGATTTAATAACAACAGTCGTGTATGTAGTATTCAACCTCTATATAAAATAGTTTTTTGTTTAACTTTGTTTTTGGCCTAAATAGCTTCCACAAAAGGGGAGAGAGGATTTAGGTGAAAGAACATTTCCAATAAGACAGTGTTGGGACCATTCCACAGACATTTAAAAGGTGTAGATCAGCCTGTCTGGATGGAGAACACATTAGAACTGGCCTTAGAACTGGAACGGTGCTGTGTGTCACACCAGTTCTTATGACATTAGGTGTGTTATATGTGTGTATTTATGACCTTTCATGTGTGATTCAGTGCCATTTGATCGATTGCATATCAGTTTACACCAAGTTCTCTGGACCACATAACCCTCACCCTCACCCTGGGGGGGGGGGGGGGGGGGGGGGGGGGAGTCCATTTACAGGAACATCCCCTCACTCTTCTGCTGCGTCCCCACTGCAGTCAAACCAACCACTGACTTAATCAGTTGACATGGTTGTAATGTGAGCCGCGCATGCACATCTGCGTCAGTGCCATTATGCTGCGTTTCCACTACATGGAACTGGTTCAACTCCACTCTAGTACCAGGTTCTATTCCTTCAGGCTATTTCCATGGCAGGATACGACAGAAGTAGAGAACATGGTTGTCATAGCGACACGGCGTGGAACTTTCGCAACATCATCTACAACGTGACACAGCTGGTGGTAAAAACAAAGAGAAGAAGAACAACAACCATGTGATCCATGAACACAATGGAGGATGTGGATGGATGATGATGATTTCCTTGGTTTGTGTCCATTTGTTATGATTGTTTTTGGACTGATGAACCTACCGCTGTATTTACTGGAACCCCCCAATGGAGTTTTTAAAAAATGGTGGGTCGTACATTGATAACGTAATGATGCAGAGACAACTGGTCCAGTCAGTGTCTGCTGTGTTCACACGTCACATTTTGGTATCGGTTCCCCCACTTTGGAACCTCGGCGGAGGGATACCAAAAAAGTAGCACCAGTGCCAGATTCCAGGACCTGTTTTATAATGGAAATGTAAAAAGGCTGAGTGGAGTTGAATTGGTACCATGAAGTGGAAACGCTACATTAGATGATTGTTTTTTCTATCCAGTTCTGGCTCTATCCAATCAGCATTGAGTGAACCTTTAAGCTCCGCCCAGGGGTTTTCAGGGCCAACTGGACAACCTGCTCCGAAACAGGGGTTAAGTCAGGATCTGGAATCCTGTAAAGGTTCCTGTAATTTCAGACCTGCTGGGGTGGGTTCTTACAGTGGAAACATGTCCCATAAAATGACCACAAACAGACGTACGTATGGCTACAGGTCACCTACCGGACGACCTGATGAAGACTGGCCTGAGTGCTTCAGTTAAAACACAAACTATGGCCAGACTCCAACACACTCCAGTCATGGCTTAAAGGAACATCAACAGTGTTTGGTTCAGACTCAAGGGTTTTAGGAGACAGCTCTGATGAAACCGAGCTACAACTGTCTGGACATGAGGGCACAAGGTTGTTTTTGTCATTTTCATCAACATCACTAGAATGTTTTTTGAGGTGATGGGGTTGAATATTTATAATTGCAACAAGCTGAGTCAGCGTCAAATAAGTGTCATAAACTATGTGACAATCATTATCTATTGTAAGTATCAAAGCTTTATAGTGGCGTCTGTTGGACCGACAGTCTCTGAGGTGATCCTAGGCAGAAATAGTAACCAGAGCGTCAAAAGGACAAATATGGAATTGGCTTGTATTGGCAAGTGAAGATAAAAAGCTTGAGCACACTTGTACAAAGTGAATTATTTAAACAAGCACCTGATAAAAATACAGAAGCTTCAAATAAATGTAACAAACTTAAAGTGCCTCCATGTGTTAATCCCTACATATGTGAACATTGAAACTAGTGCATAAACACATGCTACACTATATTAAAAACCTACACTTGTTCTAAGCAAGTGGTCATATGCTTATTTAAAGTCAAAGTCAGTGATGAAAAACGCTATAGTAGCTTTGCCTCCACTTTGCTAACATATGTTTACAGACCATATGAACATGTTTTCTTCTGCTCAAGGTGTGACGATCAAATGCTCTTATTAACAGGATACTTGTTCATGTTGCATGGGAAATCTGGAAATTTACAATTCAAGAGGCAATGAATAGTCCAAATCGTATTTTAAGGTACAATAAATCTGATGACCAACAAGCTAATGGGGACTTCCTGACTAACATTGGCATTTGATAAATGTAAGATAGAAAAGACATCAGTTCTGAGTCTGTCTATCTAACTGTCCCTTCACCTGCATTTAAGCTTTGAACAAATTCTACCATTGGATGTAATCTGTATGAATATTACACAATTCATCCTGTAGGGCAAACGCAACAAATAGCAAAAAAACAACATGTCTGAGTTAGATGAAAAGAGTCTAAAATAATAGATGTATGTTTATATTTCAGGATTAATGTAGGCTATCTGTTTATCTCTATCTCATATCACTAAACACTATCAAATGTTAATATTGGCAATAGGAACTGGTTGAATTCCAGTGTGGTGAGTTTATTTGCCTTGAAATTCGAATTTTAAATGTCACTGGTCTCTTTCATCACTAGTCTGTTGGCTGTTCTCTGAGTCTATGCAACTGCACCACAGAAGGATGACAGTATACTTTTAATTATCACAGGTGTCAGATGAAAATGGCTGCAGTGTGAATGTGTTCTATCCAAAGCATTATTAATTATTCATTACTTAGATACGCCAATTTAGCTCTGGAAATTTTAGCTCTAACATAAGGAGCAGTGTTCTGAGTTACCCGGTGTAGTGGCCTTCAAATACAGGTGAATGTCCTTTATTATCATTCCAGGGCCCCAGCAAAGCAGAAGAACAAGCTCTACGTATAATTACATATTGGCCTCAGATAAGTTTCATCGTGAACCTGCCACCGTCACCTCCGTCACCGCCTCCTCCACCCATGGATGACCGAGGAACAAAGTCAATAGTTGCTGTGTGCTTGATCTGCCCTTTGCTCTGACTCCAGAAAAACATGAAGACAAAACATATGGCCACTGAGCTGAGGAACGACAGGAAGCCCATCGTGGTGGCAATGATCAGTGTCTTTGCATCAAATGGATACGGTTTGGCCATTTGAGCTGAGGAGTTGGCAGCTGGAGGATTTGAAGGCTCTGTCCAGCCCTCCTCCGAGAAGAAAGGAATGGTCCGATTACGAGGGACCCCCTTCACATAAAGACCAACAGTCAGGCTGTCATTACCAGCTGCGTTACCTGCCAAGCACTGATAAGTACCACTGTCCTGCACTTGAGCAAACCGCACTTCCAAAGTACCATTTGGTAAAACTCGAATTCTTCCGATTGAAGAAATCACATTCTTATGCGATGAAATCCAGGTGATAGATGGGAAAGGATCTCCATCTGCTTTACAGGAGAACAGGACTGTTGTGCCCTCTTCTACCCTCGCTTCCTGTGGTCTGCGGTCCAGGATTCGAGCAGGGCGGCAGGTGAAAAGTCTGGGAAGTTCCTTTTCAGAAAAGTCTCTGAATTCACGTTGCCTCACAGCATCTGGAGATGCACAAGTGGGCTGATATCCAGCAAAATTCAAGCGCAACCTGCGCCGGACTACCCAAAGAAGCCTACAGTCACATGACAGGGGATTCCCATCCAACCTCAACACCTGAAGGTTCCCCACTGAGTGGAATGCGCTTTCCTCCAAAGTGGCAAGATGATTGGATGATACATTAAGTGTACGAAAATAGGCCAGACCTCTGAAAGCTCCTGGCTCTATTCGTAGCAGCCCCCCCCCTGCCAGATGTAGTTCCTGAAGTCTAAGCAAGTCCCCTAGCAGACTACTTTGGATAACTGTGATGGGGTTGTAGGACAGGTCCAGGAAACGCAGATAAACCAAATGGCGAAGTGCTGCGTAAGGAACTGCGCTTAGGTTGCAGTTGCTGATGACTAGAGACGTCAAATTTAGTCCAATCAGGCTGTTACTGGCCAGATAATCCAACAGTGGCCAGTTTTTGATCAGGAGGCTGTGCAGCCGGTGAAGCTTGCGAAAAGCATTGTTGGGCAGTGTAGAAATTGTGAGGTGTAGCATACGAAGACGCGTCAGACCCTGAAGCTGAGACAAGGCTTCAGTGGGAATGGAACTCAGGTTACTGCGATCCAAGTTAAACTCCTGCAGATTTTGGAGACCAAAGAAAGCTCGCTGGGAGATGAACACCAAGTCGTTTTCCCCAGCTTCCAATGTTTGCAGATTTACCATTTCTTTGAAAGTGTAGTCCAGGAACACCAGAATCTCATTTTGGCTCAAATCTAGAAAACGTAGGCCGGACAGACCAGAAAACACTCCTACTGGAATGATCTTGAGTCGGTTATTTTTAATCCGAAGTGTCCTGAGACTCTGTAGGCCCTGGAAAGCCTCTACTTCAATCATGGAGATTATATTATCACTGAGGTCCAACTCTTGAAGTTGCTGCATCCCAAAGAACTGGCGACGGCCCACAGTCTTAAGCTTATTGTAGGATAAATCCAGTCGCTTGACATCACTGGAAAAACTCTCTGGCACTGAGTTCAAATGTTTACCAGAACAAATCACTTCTTTAGCTTCCAGCCGACACACACATCTTGAAGGACAGCCTCCTGCTGCGACGCCCAGTCCATACTGGAGCAGGAGGCTCCAAGCGCCCCATCGGACAACAGACTCCACAAACATCGTACCTCCTGGCTAAGAGAAAAAGATACATTTTAATACTTTGGAAAATTAAATGTCAGCAGATGCAGAATAACAAAGTACTTTCAAGAGTCTTCTGAAGGGTTTTATAATTGTTTTTTTTTTTTTTTAATAAATAGTAAAAACTTACACTTTCAGTCTCAGAATGCAAATTTTCATAACCAGCTGCAGTCAAGTTGGAATCAGACTTGCCTTAAGTCCTGTGTAGAAGACTAGGTCTTTCAGAAACATGTCCTCCTGAAGTGCCTGAAATGAAAACAGAAAAAAACATGTGCTTTTAGGATCAAAACACTTGACTATGAGGCTGTATGATGTAGATTAGGATGTGCTTGAATTTAGTCACAAGTTAAACAGAAAAAGTAGGAGATGTTCCATTTTAGATGGAAGGGATAATAAAACATCCAAAACATTTTTTTCCTGTACATCAGCATCAGCAGTGAAGTCATCACATGTTCCTAAAAAACTAGTTTAAAGAACAAGTGGTTCCAGGCAGAACAAGCCCCGCCCCTCACACATATTGTGGTATTTTGTCATGGATCCAGCTGATGTCATATCAACAGCCTCTATTTATGTGCCAAGTTTGAAGGAAATTAAAACAAAAATCATGTTTTTAATAAACATTTGAAATTTCACTCATTCTAAGTAAATGGAAGAAAAAGAAAAAAAAATGTATAAAAAAATTTGAACTTTGACCTACTTTTCCCAAAATGTTGTGACGTCTTTTCACTGATAATTAATGAACCCAATTAGGTAGGAATTCAACCAACAGTTTTGCTGCTAAAGTGTAAACAAACCAACTGAACCACAGTTGACTGTCAACACTGGGCAATTAAAGTGAGGCCATCATTATCACTGGGTCAGAAACTGCAGTTTTTGCATCATTTTAGACATTATTACAATATAAAGATGAAGATAATAAGAGTCCACATCTTCCTGCACATTTGTGACATGAACAAAATCAAACTAGATTCTTAAAACTATGAAAACATCTCAGACCTTGTACAGAGACAAAGTAGAACATCTTCAGAGGCTGCCAAAACTCTTATATCCCTTATTTCTATAATTAGAATAAAGCTACAAACAAAGAGCACGTACAAGTCGACAATGATGACCTTTTTACCCTGAATACAGTTCAACTTAGAGAAACACTCCTTTCTTTGATGAGTGGGGAGAGAAAAGCAGACTAGATATCAGGAATGGATGAACCGTACTGATACGACCCGTTAATTACACAGAACAATGAGAACAATAACAGCAGCTGTAACCCCAAATAAAGTAGACCCGACTTCCTGTCAAAAGAAACATCTACAACAAAGAGAAAGGATACGTGAACCAAATGAAGGAGGATATGAAACAACTAATGAACATCAGTGTCCTCACAATCACCATCAAAGAATTCGACGCAGCCTTGAAAACCATTAAAACCAGAAAAAGTATTTGGTTTTGATGGAATACAATCTCTACAAGCTCTACCACACCTGTGCAGAAACCTTTATGGTTCCAAACAGTAGATTTCAACACTAATGGTGGAACCCAGAATTAGGCGCTGTGTTCCCTGTGTTCTACTTTTACCTTTTGGCTCTGATGAGACTTCACTAGAGCTCAGTGTCTGAAAAAAAAAGAATGGTTCCAGCCCCCCCCAGACCCACTGTGTGTGGTGGACAGACAGAGACACCTGCCTGTCCTGTGGAAAGACGTCTGCCGCTGCTCAGGAGGTTCAGTTCTTTTAACATCAGCAAAGACGTTTTAACCCTCGTTTCCAATCACTCCTCAAATGCATCATCACTAACATCGTCTCAACCTGGTTCAACTTCCTCACCATCAAACACAAAACAAAACAAAACTAAAACTGGAATAGCTGCCCTCAACAACACAACATAGACAGTGTTTACAGTCTGTTTAGATTTTGGATGTGTTTTACATGTTTTATCTGTTGTTCTGTGTTTTTAATGTGTTACAGATGTAACAAAAGAGGAATTTCTGTTTTTACTTGGAATGGACAAAAGTTCTCAATCTGTATATGGGTCATTTTAGTTGAGTTTATTTCAAATATGCAACAAAACAGACTAATCCTACTTACTCTTTACAAATAAAACAGATTATAAGAAAATAAAACAAACAAACAAAATTTCTAATGACATTTAACTTGGTAGGACAGGTAGCACTGTCATGTAAGGACTCTGCCATAAAAAGTACCAACAGAAAAGTTAAAAGGTTTATATTTCTATAGTTTCCCCCCTATGGAAGCATTTAACAATAGACCTTTTAATTTGTAAAATCAGAAAACCTGGTGTACCTAATGTTACCTATACTGCACCTGCAGGTTCATGGTTTAATGAATAAATACAAGGACGTATCGTCAATGGTCTGTTCTCTGTTGTGGAGCTGTTTTTGTTTTGTTTTTTGGCTTTTATTGTATGTATTTATTCATTTGTTATTGCTGTTTTGGTACTATTGCTGGTATTTACTGTAGTTTTGCATTGCATTCTTTCGTGTTGTGTTGCATGTGTGTACACATTGGTTGTTAAGTGAGTTGTGGTGGTGCTTTGTTTTTAAGTTGTTAATGACCTCAGGAAGATAAACTGCTGTGGTGTGCAGCTGCTAATATCAAAACAAATAAATAAATGAATAAATAAAATACCTGTTAGCCACCGAGGTAGGAGGTTGGGTAGAAGGATGGGGGACGAGGGAGATTAGAAGTTAGATTTCATCCTACTCCATTTCAAATGTTTTCTTTTCTTTTTATAAACATCTTTTTGTGGTTTGGTTTTTGTGTTAGATTCAAAATAAACAAACAAACCACAGACTTTGCAGTGGGTCTCATTTACCATTTCATAAACAAACACACACACACTCACAGCAGCCGCTGGATCAAACGTTCCACATTGAGAACCAACATCTCTACCACCTGAGCAACATGAGTTACACACAAATGAAACAAATGTAACTAAAAACAGGGAATTCAGAAGTGAATTACACTAAATTACACTGGTAGTGACTGGGTTTATGCCACTGGTTTTGCTGCGGAAGGTTGTCGGTTTGATCCTCAGGTGGGCCCTTGGGTAAGGCCCTTTACGCTATACACACCTACATCTGTGTCCACAAGGGGGCGTTGTCTCATTGTTCTGGTCCCAAGCAGATAAATACAGAGGGTTGTGTCAGGAAGGGCATCCGCCATAAAAACCTGTGACAAATAAACACGTGAATGTGTCGTTGCCCGGTCAACCCCCGCCAGCAGGGAAAAAAGTGGCATAGTATAGAAGTGTTGACTTTTACACTGAATTACATTGAATTACATTGGATTCTATGGTTGGAATGATTAGTGAAACATTCTGTCTTTGGGGTTGTGACGTTCATACCAAAGAGGCTGATCTGAAAAAGACACTAGAGCATGAAAGTGTTGAAAAGAAAGAAATGTGGAAACAAAGTCACAATATCCACATTCAACTTTATGTGTAAAGACACTGACACTGGACTGATAATACTAAAATAGGTTAGACTTAAATTTATTTTGTACAATAGCATATTAGGACCATATATGAACATAAAAACTGAGAATAACGTCATAATATAATGACAGTAAAGTTGTACCCACTCATTGAATAATGGAGAACTTGGAACATTTTTACGCACAAAGGCCAAACACTGAGACTATTAGCCCCGCCCACCATCAACACATTAGCATTAGTCGAAGGACTTTGAAGTGAGTTTGCACACGTTTGCATTTGTTTCATGGTCAGAACTGAACTGATTCAGATGAACTCGTGTCTTTTGTGGAGGAGAAAGTGTTGGTTAAACCAGAGAACAGCAGCGTTTGTTGTCTTTCAAGAAACAGTGAGGATTTTACTCCACAAAAGTTCATCTTCTCAAAAATAATATACATTAAAGGATTCACTGCTTATGTTTTCTGTCCAACATAGCCTCAAATACATAGTAACTGAACCACACAATCTGAAAAACTATGAGCTCCTTTCAGCTCTAATGCCATGTAAGTCCCGTACATGACCGAGCGCAGCAGACCTTCTTAAAGCTACAGGATCTGATTTTTACCCTCAGCACGTGTCAGTACATTAACCTAAGACCTTTTTAAATGCAATGAAGTTATGAAATGATGAATCACTAATTAATTACCAATTAAAATTAATCACTAATTCATAGCTGAGTTATGGGGCGGCTGTGTCTCAGTTGGTAGAGCAGGTTGTCCAATGACCAAAAGGTTGGCAGTTCAAATCCTGGCTCCCACTGTCCACATGTCGAAGTGTCCCTGAGCAAGACACTGAACCCTAAATGTCTCCCAGTAGGTCTGACATAGTAGTACCTTTCATGGTAGATTAGCATAGTAGCCGTCTACTGGTGTATGAGTGTGTGGGAAAGAGCTTTGAGAACCAAAGTGTAGATATAGAACTATAGAAGAGCAGAACATTTATAATTGAAGTTACCATCAATTACACAAACTATGCATACAGCTCTTATATGTATGAAGTCCCAGCTGTGGTTCAACATTACTGATGCTAAATTTTGTTGGAAAAACAATAACTGATGTGAGGTACGATGCCACACTTCTGCTGATTATAAGGGAGTACATTCCCTGTACATTTCAGTGTCATCGCTGGGTAAAGCCTTATGCTGGATGTCTGTCATACGAGGCCTCTGTGGGATGTAAGCTCCGCCCCCTGGGGAAGCATCTGGACTGATGAACGCCAGCTGGAGTCAGACACAGCAACGGGCCAAATGACCACCCAAAATATTCTGACTTTACTGATGTAAAATAAATAATAGTTGAATACAAATATGGACAGTTTTAGTTTGATATAGTTTGGATTAAACTGTCAATTGTATCTAAGATTTATGCTGGATATTTACACTTTATAGAGTTAAATTCAAACATCCAAATGTATGTAAATTCATGTATGTAACACCCACCCATTATAATAATTTATATATTATTATATTATTATTATTATTATTATAATTTATATAATAATTACAATAATTTTTAATTAGAATATTTTTGGACTTATGATAAATCCAAAAATGTTCTAATTAAAAATTATTAACTCATAAGATGATATCAGTTGTTATAACAATAGCTGTCAAACTATTATTACATGTAAACACTGATTTTTGTCTCTAAGAGACAGTGAAGGTAAACAAATGGTTAACTTTTGGTTTTAAACTTTTCTTTAAGGTCAAAAACTCTTGTAAACCAATGGAACATTTGGCAAATGTAGACAATTTTAATAGTGAGCGAAGTCAGTGATCATAATAATTTATAACAAAGGAAACAAAAGCTCCAAACCAACGGTCAAACATGAGGAACAGCCTGTGTCAGTGCGTCATACTGCCGGTGCCTGGGCTTGTAGCTGAATAAATATTGCTGAGACTTAATGAGATAAATCATGTATGTGCAGCATTTGGAACAAAAAACTGACCTTGAAAATCCAATGAAATTTTTAACACTGCATCTAAACCCCCTACATAAAACATAAAGTACACTCACACTGAGCCAAACGGTGCTTTGTTAAAAGCAGAAATCTGAGCGAATGCAGCCAAGAACATTCAGACGCTCACAAATGTGTGTGAGTGGAACCTGTAGCAGCTCAGTAGCACTCTGTTATAGGGTTAGGGTTCTAGGGCTAGGCTGAGGGTCATAGGGTTAGAGGTAAGGGTTAAAGGTGGACGTTTGTGTCTTTAAGGGTTAAAGGTGGACATTTTTGTCTTTAAGGGTTAAAGGTGGACGTTTGTGTCTTTAAGGGTTAAAGGTGGACGTTTGTGTCTTTAAGGTTAAAGGT
>JAPSES010117594.1:0-16909 GCA_029822895.1 Maxillicosta whitleyi | reverse complement strand
GTTTGAAAAAAGGGGGGGTAAAAAATTTTAAAAAAACATCCACCATTTTTACAGATACATTCACACAATATATCATCATCCAGAAATGATAACAACTAAAGATAAGTTTGAAAGCACAACATCAACAGAGTATAAAACATAAATATAGGTGCAAATGACTAAATACTCCTCATAATATAGTTTTATTTAATTTCTTTCTTTTTTTTTTGGTTTTTCAGGTATTACAAAAAAAAAAAAAACTTGATTTATAGACTAAAAAAGTAGGATGAAACAAACTGTGCCATTATCAAAGCTTTAATAATTACATTAACAATCCTACATTGTCCTTTTTACTCTTATTCAGCATGAATCTTTAACACTGGAAAAAAAAAACTTGGCGGAGGTCTGTGTTCTCCAAGTGCTTTTCTAGTTTAGGAAAGCTTTTGGTTGATAGATTTATCCTTTTTTTATTTTATGAAATTATTCTTATGCAGTTTTATTGCCTCCATTTTATGTATAGCACTTGATTTTTACCTACTTTATATATAAACTTTACTTACTACTTTCTATTAAAAAGTGTACAGATTTGATTATCATACATTTTGACTGTTTAAATTGCTCATTGTAGCAGATGTTGTTGCATGCATTGATAAAGTTCCACCGTGTCACTATGCCTCCATTGTTAACCTTTGGCTTCAGCTCAGAATAACATGAAGAATGGGTCTGTATAGGAGTATGATTTAATTTTATTTTAATTAATGACACTAACCTTGATCTGTGCCCACATGTATTTCTGTCTGTCTGACATGTGATCTGAAAGGCCCAGCTGCGGACAGAAACACGTCATGACAGCTGTAGTAATACGTAGACAGCGGCGTTGGCTTCATCATTTACGTCGCATGTACACAGAGAACCACTCACGCTGACAAGTGCTCGCTTTGTATTCTGACCCACGGGTAGAGGCGACTGCTTGGGTTTTTTTCAGACCCTGAGTGCGCTCTTAGTTATAAAGCGTCAGTGTTGCTTTTTTTGTGAAAAAAACATAAAAGAGCGGAGAGTAATTGTGTGTGCCTTGGGCGGCTGCCATTTGGAGAACAGATTTTTTTTTTTTTTTTGTTCTCCAACCTGTGTGTCTTACAGTCTTAGGGTTTTAAAGTCTTACGTGCCTGTGTTGTGGTTGCTGTGGTGCAATGCAGGAAGTGTGTCCGCATGCGAGGGATCCTGCTGGTAAAACAAAGAAATGTGCCTCAATACACTGTTATCAGGGCCGTGTGCATGTCTGGGCAGGCCTAATACCCATATTCAACCCCCCACACACACACATACACACACACACACTCCTTTCCATGCCTCAATCTCCTTGCAAAGACACTGCAAATGTATTCAATTTATTAAATGTATGCTACTTCAAAGCAGAAAATAATGAAGGAAGGTTATGAATGTCTGGTCGTCTTTGGGTTGATTGATTTAGTGCAGCTGCGTTATCAGGGGCAGACGTGGATATTGGCTCCAGATTTCATTGATACGAGTAACGACTTTGAGGAGCCTTCGGATCAGACACGGAGTGTGAATGTGTCATTGGAAAAGTCGCGGGGTGATGTTAGTTTCCATGGCTGCAGCACTCCAGCCAACATGAGCGGAATAGTTACACGGCGATTATACATTTTGGATTGCTGATTTATCTTGGATGGACGTGTGAAGTAATTGATGTGTAGGTCGTGAACAGCAGAGATCTGATGAGGAAAGTTATTACATTTTTTTTTAAGCCAATGACAGCATCATGATGTTCTGCACCGGCGTTATTGTAGCATACGGTGCCCTCGTGGGTTTTATTAGTGGACTGTAATTAAGTTGTTAATTGGTGAGAAACACTTTAAAAGACATTAATAATATCAACATTTCATAAGATCAAGATACTGAAGTAATTACATTTTTTATTGAAATCTAAAACAGGCTCTTTAGCTCTAAGTATTTATGGTTTAGTTTACTACTACTAGTAGTACTACTAGTACTACTACAACTATTACCACCACTATTACTACAACCACTATTACTACTAGTACTACTATTACTCCTACTACTACTACTACTTCCACTATTACTACAACTACTAGTACTACTACCACCACTCTTACTACTACTACTACTACTACTAGTACTACTACTATTATTACTACTAGTACTACTACTACTTCCACTATTACTACTACTACTACTACTATTATTAATACTACTACTACTACCACTATTACTACTAATACTACCAGTATTACTACTAGTACTACTACCACTGTTACTATTATTAATACTACCACTATTACTACTACTACTACTATTACTGCTACTACCATTATTACTACTAATACTACCACTATTACTACTACTACTATAACTACTACGACTATTACTACCACTGTCACTACTACTACCACAAATAAAAGTCCACATTTCTATACTGCCCGTTTTTTCCCTAGCGGGCATTGACTGAACAGCGATCACATTCGCATGTTGATTTGGCTCAGGTTTTTATGTCGGATGCCCTTCCTGAAACAACCCTCTGTATTATTTGGGCTTGGGACCGACACAATGAGACACTGCCCCCTTGTGGCTACAGGTATAGGAATGTATAGCATAAAGGACCTTTCCCAAGAGCCCACCTGGGACTGGCAATCTTCCACATCAAAGCCAGTGGCATAAATAATAATAGTAGTAGTAGTAGTAGTAGTAGTAGTAGTAGTAGTAGTAGTACACACAGTCTCCAGTCACATTTTACTGTCACTGTTTTACACCACTACACATTTTCTTTTTTGTCCATTTTTGTCTCTTCCAGGTCAGACTGATCCAGAAGCCAAATGTTGCAGCCAAATGGAGGAAGTTCATACCTTTACCGTGCATCATACAGTGAGTTGTCAACATATACAACTGATAAATAAATCAAATGGAAGTATAGTATCTGAGAGACGTGCCTTCGTTGTGTTCAGTGTTTTCCGGAATGGAGACGCGCTGTGTCCACCGTTCCGGTTCATCATTCCCCAGAATATGCAGCAAGACCTGGATCAGATCTTGAGTCTAGTGTCAGAGAAAGTGAGTCTACGGACCGGAGCCGTTCGCAGGTCAGTGACCCCCGTCAACTGGAGAAAACTAAAGGAATCTGGGTGAGGGTCCGGTCCGCCCTAATCCCCCTGTGCTTTGTCAGGTTGTGTTCTCTAGAAGGAGTCCCTGTGTCCTTGTCCGGGGAGCTGCAGACCGGACGCTGTTACGTTGCTGTAGGAACCGAAAGATTCAAGAAGCTTCCATATGTGGAGCTGCTGGTGTCAAAAGCAACAGAAAGGTATTGTCATGCAAGGTCATGAGTTGGTGTCTTTACTGGCTGTAAGAACAATGGATGTCAGACAACACCACGATTTATGGCATAACTGTGCACTGGCATCCTCCACCTCCTTCACTTCACAATGGTTTTCTTGCTTTTGTAGGTTCTACCCAGGAAAAAGAAGGATGCTGAGGAGAAATGAAGTAAGTTTTCAAGTAGTTTACAGTGTGATGGATGTTTGCAGTGTGTCAAAAAAAGGTACTTGACAAGGACAACTCTTGTGTTTTTTCTTAGAACAGAAAAGCAGAAAGTGGTCCTGAAGATCAGTACAGTGATTCAGCTCTCCTTGACTCTCCAGAGGTAAAATAAATAAATAAACATTTGCATTATCCACAAATTTCAAATGGTATGAGATTTCCAACACTTTTAAACACTTTATGGCAGCAAACGTGAGACTCTACTACAAGTAAAAAGGAACTGTTTCAGAAACTTTCACACAGGCTAAAAAAAATGCCTGGAATTAACAAAAAATATGAAGTCATAATATGGATACTGAATATTCAAAACCAAAAAAAAAGATGTAAAACAGTTGAGGTATTATTAATGCAACCTCAAAAGGTTTTGTTATGGACATTTACAGTTGTTTCTAATAATAAGTCTTTTTCACAGTACTGTACATATGAGAAATAACACCCTACCTACCCCACACTAAACATCATTGTATATTATGTGCTGTTATTTCAGTCAGATGGACGCAGGGTGAAATCGACAGGAGATGAAGTTTCTCCTCCAGATGCCGCCCATCAGAGGAGCAGGAGAGAAGGAGCAGAGGACGTCTCAGTATTCTTCGCCAGACCTGTCAAGATCCGCAAAAACCGAGCACAACTCAGTAACGGACCCGGTCAGGATTCCCATTAAACTGAACACATGCATCCATGTTTAGAGATCACGTTTTCAGACACAATGATTATGGTTCAGATAAACGTTCTTTTTCTGTTATAGTCAGGCCCAGTGTTTTTAAAAGGACGGGGAGGAAGCGGAGGGAGGAGGTCCGAGGAGCTGAGGAGGTGCAGGAAGATGAAAATACAGCCACTGAGCTTCCTGTTGATCAGGTAGGCACAGGTTTCTTCTTCTGCACCGGGACACGGCTATGACTATGACTATGTTTTCTTAACATTTAGAAGATACACAAGACAAAAATACACAACAACAACAACAACAACAGCAGGTAATTCTTGAGGTACTAAGGCATGTGGTCAACTTGAAGCTTGACTCAAGGAAGAGGACGCCCCAGCCTTACATAGTTCCAGGAGCTCTGCCGGTCACACATCACTCTTAATTGGGCATGGGACACAAACTCAGGCTTCATCACCCTGTAGCTGGTCACCTTCCATCAGGGTGTCTAGTGCTGAATAGCCTAAGCACCCAGGTACTCAAACATACACTACTGATGATGTGTCCTGAAATGTACCCTTCCCATGTCTGAGATACAGCTCCCATCCCCCTCTCAACACCTCCCTGAAATTTTCATCCACAGCCAGGTTTCTAGCTAGCGCAATTTAGCGTATTGGCCCCCGACGCTAAAATTTTGACCCAATACACTAAATTTCTCCTGATACGCTAAATTTCAGTACAGTGTATTGGCATTTTGACTGTAACTGTTTGCCCAGATCAAACGCAGGATCCGACATTAATGGTTGCCTGAAGCACCTACTCTGAATCACCCGTATCTATCGTGTGTCTCCTTGGAGGATGCATTTATAGCCTGAGTGAGTGAGTGTTCTGCCATTGGCTCCCTCTGTGATGATGTGCTGACATCAGGCCACAGACGTACAGTGACGTTGTTTTACGTTTAAAACAATGGCGGCAGCTCAGGAGTGAACATCTCCCTGAAATCTCCCACAATCCCCCCCCTCCCCGGTCACTGCACTCCCTCAATACCCCTACTCTAAAATAAAATCCTAGCTAGAACCCTGACAGCTGTAGTCGAGTGTGAGACTGGACCTCAGAGTGGGATAACTGGAACAAACCTGAGGTCCAGCGACTTGGTCTAAGTATTAGGGGTTTAAAAAAATATCAATTCTGCAATATCATGATATTGTAACAATATTAAAAAGTCAGAGAGGCCAGGCTGAGATGGTTCGGACATGTCCAGAGGAGAGAGAGTGAATATATTGGTAGAAGGATGCTGAGTTTGGAACTGTCAGGCAGGAGGCCTGGAGGAAGACCAAAGAGGAGGTTTATGGATGGAATGAAAGAGGACATGAAGGGAGTCGGTGTGAGAGAAGAGGATGTAGAAAACAGGTTTAGATGGAGGCAAATGATTGGCTGTGGCGACCCCTGAAAGGAAAAGTCGAAAGGACAGGAAGAAGAAGTGTATCGATATTTTTAGGCATTTATTCAAATATATGGTGGAGGTTCAGTTTTGTTTTTCTTTATGGTTCATATTTTTATTATTATATAACATTGTTTTATTAAATAATAGTTATTTGAAGTATCTTAAAAGCACTTATGTGCTGAGAGACAGATGTTAGTTCATTTGTTAGGATTGCATAAAAATAATGTTATGATCTTAATTATAAACTAATAGAAGATGAACATTCGAGCAGGATCTTAAACTCTAATGACTGTAAAACAAGAAAAACAAAAATTGCCTTTTTAACAGTATCATGATATATCGTATTGTGATCCTAGTATTGTGATTTGTATCGTATTGCCAGATTCTTGCCAATACACACCCCTACTAAGTATTGTGGACTGCTGATTCCAACATCCATAATGGTAACACTACTGACCTGAAATGTATGTCTGAGAAACAGCTCCCATCCTCCTCTCAACATCAATGCAAACCTCATGTGCATACCACCTATTGGCACAAATGGACTCCTGTTTCATGATTCTTCTTCTTAACCTGACCAATATGTTCCATTTCAGAGAGTGGCGGAAATAGTGGAAGATGAGGAACTGAATGGCACAGAGCATCCACTGAACAACACAACGCAGGTAGAGATGACTGTTTTACATTTTTATTTAATCCATAAAGACCCAGTGCTACTTTTTTGTCAGTTCCTAAATACATTTTTCTCTATTTTTAACCTCTCTTCAGTGATTGATTAACATTTATTCCATTATTATGCCCAGTATTTTGCATTTTTCATTGACAATCACCGATTTTCTTATATCTAATTCATTGATCATGTAGATGAGGGGTGTCAAACATAATAGTCCATGGGCAAAAACCAGCCCGCCAAAGGGTCCAATCCGGCCCATGGGATGAATTTGAAAAGTACAAAAATTACTCAAATATTAACATGAATTGTTTGCAGAAAAATCTTTTTAAAAGATGTGTCTGCATCAGACAGACACAAACTAATGCAAATTATTATTTCTTATTTATTGTTAAGAAGAAAAACTTTAACTAAATCCTTGATAGTTTCAGCATGTCATTTCTCAAATAATAGAGAATGTGTTCAAAGCTGAAGAAAAAAATAAATAATTCATCACAACAAATTAATATTTAGCTAGTAATCCTAGTAGAGCTCTAATCTTTTCTGGCATTTCCTTTCAATTGAAAGAAATAGCACTTGGAGACTTAAGAGTGATTCTTAATTCAATACATTGCAAATATATACGTGGGATGAACAAAAACCTTTTACCCTTCATTGTAAATAGGCTGAATGTGGAAGTGGTTTTTACATTTATAAGTTATGTATAACACTACAGAAGAATGTTAAAAGAGTCAAAATAATACCTAGATGTTAAGATGCACAGTTGCTGATTCCATTAGTTGGAAAAATGTGAATATTAGCTCCTACAATCAGCTTGACTTTAGAGTTAGTGTTATTATTTACTTACTAGGCTATAACTAGCAATAGAAAAAGTATTTAAAAGCCTAAGTTAACCTTAAAACACCTAAACAGTGACCGGTGACTAAAAGCATATGATCAAAAATGCTCAATAACTAATAAACTACTAACTAATTAATAATATCAATCTATATATAATACTGGAAGTGTCAGTGTGTGTGTGTGTGTGTGTGTGTGTGTATCTGCATGTTTAAATTGAGATGTTTTTAACTGGCCAGTTTGGTACCTGTGGAGGTATAGTCCAATCTCTACATTAAATTAAAAATTAAATTCCTTTTGTTTAAGTCAGGAGGGACTGATTTAATTCATGTTGCTAAGCAGTTGCCAGGGGGAGGGACAAAAAGCAGCCTAACACATCCCATCATGCAAGGCTGATATGAAATGAAGTTAAAAACAGGAAAAATGCATTTACAGTCAAGAAAGAGACAAGCAAAAACAGTAAGTTGATAGAACCAATAATGTTGGAATACAATACCCTTAGAATCACATTGCTATACACATGACGGTTGATGGAATCACAGTACCATGATGCATGATGGGAAATAAAGTTAGAAATAGAAATGGCACATCTACTAACTTCAGTCCCTAGATATTGGTATTAATATTAATTGTGATTTAAATTTTAAAGAATGAATTACCAAACAATTTTTTTCAGAAATTATAAAAGATAGACTAACATCTTTTCCCAAAAGGCAGTTCTCCTCAGCATAAAAACTACCACAATTAGAACCCGTGGTTCTACAACATGCTAATACATAGAGGCTACATAATTAAGATAAACTGCAGTTTTAATTTCTTTTCTCCTGCCAATCATCAATGCAGAAACAGTGTTTTCTTTATAACATTGAGTCACTGGTAAAAATCCATGTAGTTTGGAAAATGACAGTGGTTGTAAACGCTTGTTTTTATGTTCAGTTATTGATGTATCTATATGGAAAAAAGTCCTTTTCTTAAATGTTCTCTGTTTTTATAAAATAATTGTTGAATGTATGAATGAATACACACATAATCAGTAAATAAAATACAGGAAAATACCAGATTTTCAGTGAAAAATGCAGAGGAGTAAATGATTAATGATTATTAATCACCTAGAAAGGACAGATATAAAGGAAAGAGTAACAATGCCTTGGCACAGTATGGCTACATTCATGTGTTTCATTTTATTTATTTATTTATCTACTTTATTTATTCATTCTCTCAAAGGCTGTGACATCTGAAGAAGACAAAGCGAAACAAGAGACAGTGACAGAGACAAAAAACTCCACCAGAGCCAAGGAATCTGCTGCTGAAACACTGGTAAACACACCCACGGTAGCATCCACTTAGAACAATATGCAGTTTTATTTAATACAGAAAAAACACTGTGTCCTCACTTTAATTTAAAGGAGCTTGAGCTGGAGCAAACACCCCCAAAGTCAAGTCTGCCATCCTCACCGCCAAAGGAGGTTCAAGGAGAAAAGGTACGTCACGCCATAACAAATATTGGCATCACAACAGTCAGAGCAGATGTAATTGTCCTCATGATTGCTTTCTGTTTCACCATTTTATTATTTTTGCTTCGACAGGACGCCCCATCAGTTACAGCGGAACAGAAGCATCATCTGGAGGAGCTTGTGACTGATGACCAGAGAGGATTTAAAGAGGTCACATCATCGTAATATCCCTCAACAACCGAATCATAGCCACAAGCACGGCAGATAAACAACCACTCACTGCCTCCACATGAACTCTGTGGCTTGATGAATGTTAAACTGTGACGATGAGCCAACGAACAAAACACAAAGAAGAGCCAAAAATGTGAAGACAACATAAGGGCAAACCTCAGAGGAAGTTAACCGAACATGATGAGCTCTAGTATCAACATCTTTTAACAAAAAAACCCACCCTAACTAATGCTCATTGTTGGCCATTTTCATTACATCCATCCATTCATTCTGATGCTGATGTTATTCAATTTGGTAAATGCAATTAAGAGACAATGTTTTGTGGAATATTACACCTTAAATATTTTGTTTTGCAGGGTTTCTGCTGGTTAGAATCATTCACATTTGAGACTATTTAAGATTTTAAGCCTAATTCAGTTGAAATCCCTGTTCTAAATCCAGATCTTAACCATAATAGATGAAAGTAACATAAAAACAAACTATTTATTTATACCTCTAGAAATTGATGAATTTGATAATGAGAATCCATACTCAACATTTGGACACAAAACTTTAATATTATTTATAATTCTGTTAATGGACAGTCAACACAAATTTTGACCCAAAATAATAATAATAATAATAATAAAGTTTACAGCAAAAAAATGTAATAAATAAATAAACAAATAAGCAAATCTGACACCAGTTGATTTTAAAACCTCGTCAATAAATGTATGTAACCTGTTAAGTCCAGTTGACCCCGGTCCCTGAGGCAGCCATTTGTGTTGCCATGGTAATGTTAGCTAGCTACCGCAACCGGATATACATCAGTTAAAAACGTAATAAAACCAAATCTCAGACAACATAATACAACCCAAACAACAAGCAATTAAATAGTCGAATGCCTAAGACAAGTTAACAGCCTGAGACCAGCACATGTAATGAATTATTTAATAAGAGACCAATGAGACAAACTTCGCCGTGCTAAGCTAAATAAGCTAAAATTAACCAAATCCAACAGCATAAGTATTATTTCTCTCCCGCTAAAACTCACTGAACGAGACAAAGAAGAGCATAAAGATCTCATTCCCAATGTATTTTGTCTTACCTTAGCTGTTTTCTCATCATAACTTGGTTTATAAATGAATGAAGCTTCTGTTATTAGTTAATCCATAATTATGTGTTACGCTGAAATGATTCCCACTGGAAACAAATGGCCCGGGGCTTAACAGGTAGATAATTTATAGAACCTTCAGAAACCCTGTTTGAACAAATTGGCAATGGAAAATAACAGACATGTTTTACCAAATTTATTCTTAAAATAGCACAACAAAGATCACAATAAAAACATCATCCGAACAGTTTCTTGTGTCTTAAATATTTTTACTCACAATGAAAATATATTAATATGAGCAGATTTCACTCTTCACATGAAGCATTGATAAATACGTTTGTACTGAAGCATTGTTTTTCAGTAGCTGCCATGTCTTGTGACACAGTGATTTCTCTTTTTATTGGATTGTAGACTTTCATCGACTTTATATTGAAAGGTATCATGGAAAAAAACAGCACTTTTTGTCAGTATCTCTTCCATGTTCTGTGATAATGAGTAATATCTAAGCTCAGCTTTTCTCATAATTACAAGATCCTAATGTCAGATAGTAACCGGGAACCAAGAGATAAAGTGTGTATAAATATTTTTTTTTTATATATATATAAATCCACTTCTGTGACTTTGCTAATATGTCAGTTAATGTGTGCAATGCTGCAAAAGGGTTGAAGGAAAAGGTCAATAACTAAATAAAAACAGCTCTGTCCTGAAGGTAAACAGTAATTTGTCCTCTCCGGTGTCCCGTCCCACACAAACGCACCACAGCTGCATTTTAATGCATGCGTTAAACCAGGAGGTGACACTTAATTGTTCCTTGCATTTCGATGTGGTTTATCCAGCTTTATGCAGATGCAGTGTCACATGGCTCGGCAACACAGCGCCTAAAAGTAAAAGTTAACAAGCACAGTTTTCTATAAAAGACCCATAAATCTAGTCCAGCTCTGGGGTGAACCCTACATGAACCCATCCCCCTCCAACATGGTGTGAGAGTTTCTGGACAGGTCCTTTTGAAGCTCACGCTGAGTTCATTTAGACAGAATTCTCCCACCAGAACCGCTCAGAGGAGTCGCGGCCTGAATCTAAATTGGCCCCTCCAGTCCAGCTCCAACTCCAGCTCTGCGCTTGAACGTCTTCCCTTCTTTTCTGGCTTCCAGCGTAGCAAAAGGAAGCCTCCTGATCCTCATCCTCATCAAATGCGCGGACGTTGTTAGAGCTCTGCCTCGGTCACATTCTGCTTCACAGTGTCATCCATGGAGCTCATAACACACAGAGTGATGCCGGCCATAGTGAGGAACATCCCTGCAATGGCCTCTGCACAGAGAAAAGTGTGTGGGGGAGGGGAGGACGGAAAACATCAGTACAATAAACCAATGTAAAAGGACAGAACATTAACATGAGTCCAGGCGTGATGCATTTCAGGCAGGACACAGCATAGTAAAAGCAATATCTCTTCTACATAATTACATAGCATTGTTTATTGTTTACACATTTATTTCTTTTTCCTTGCTCTTGAGTTGCCTTCTTTCTGTACTTTAATCATGTTGGAGAAAATGTAATATGCAAATTTCCCCACAGGGATTAATAAAGTATAAAATATTTCTGATTATTAAATGATATTCATTTGTATGTGGGTGTAACTCTGCAGATAGTCTTTCACATCAAAATAAAAGTACAATGTTCAATACAAGACTGTTCTACAGTGCTGCTATTATTATTATAAAAAAAATCAATATCTTTTTCACATCTCTGTACTGTTGTCACTGAATGTTTCTGCATGCCTTTCTTCAATTTTTTATTTTTTATTTTTGCTGCTGTAAACACTGCAATTTCCCCACAGTAGGATCAATTTAGCCATATCTGATGTTGTGCTGTCTTATCTTGTGCTTGATAGTTTTTTGCCGTAACTGGGCAAAAGTCTATAATTACCAGGGATGAGTCATGATTCAAAGAATTGTTGTATTATAAAAAAAATAAATAAATAAAATCTTCCCACCTGAACTTAACTACGCAAATATTTCAGGTCCTTCCTTTGGATAATTATTTCATAGATTAGTATATTTTAACTGGAAACATGCTCTTTGACTCTAACTGATACAGTGAGAAGCATCTCATTTCTTAAAAAAAACATCAATTTAATGAACAGCATGAAGATTGGACTGTGTTTTAATCATGATGAGTCCGGACTGACCCCGTTCCAGAGCGATGGGCGGATCAGGGTGAGAAAAAAAGTGGATGAAGTGATTACCCATCATGCCTAGTGCCTATAGTACAAGCCTGTGGGGGCAGTGTTATGATCTGGGGTTGATTCAGTTGGTCAGGTCTAGATTCAGCAAAGTTATGTGTCTGAAAAATAATTGAGATGAATTGCTGTGACAACTGCATGAATCTGAGCTGGAAATATTAGTGTTAGACTTTTTTGTGTCAGGCTGCGTATTTTACATGTTCTTTTTAGCAATGCCTGGTATCATCTTGGCTTTGTGTATCTGTAACTGAGCAAGAATATGATATACGTACATCAGGTGTGAAAAACTCATGTTAGTTCATGGGCTACATCAAGACTAATTTGATCTGAAGAGAAATAATAACATAATACTATATAAATAATGTCAAATCCAAATTTTCTTATATGTTTTAGAGTGAAAAAAGTAAAATTATTCAATGAAAATGTTTACATCTACCAACTATCTCTTAAAACAATGTGAATAACATGAACAAACAGAAATTTCGTAAGAAAATGAAAAAAAGAAAAGTGCAATTTTAAAAATATTATGTCACATAATGTTACATCACATTTTTAACTCTTTCCCTGTCAGTGTTTCTCACCCGGTTTCATCTTTGTTCAGTTCACTCCTCCTGCATTATGCTTTAATACATTCCACACTACAACTGACTTGTTTTCTGTGCTGTTAGACCTCTAATTGATTATCCAGTTTAATTGACTATGCGATAGTTACTTAGACGCTGCATATTTGCAACTACAAAACAGCAACATCAGCTGATTAAATAGCAGATAGCTATTACACCCCTCACCCCAATAGCCTATTAATTGTAGCTCATTACCAGTGATTATCTAGTAGTATTTGTGCTTGAAATACCCATCCCAAATAATTAGCTTTCAGCATAGTGTAATTAAAGTGATCTGAGAGGAAGCAAGAACTCAGCCTATTTCTGTGGACTGAAGGAAATTTACCCCATGATGTAGCATTTTGGTTAATCACAGGTGTTTTTTATACAGGTAGGGGGGTAAATACATAACCGGTAGTTGTAATTATATCAATAATTACTAATAATTGTAATTACATTGTATAATATAAAATAATTGTAATAAATGTAAATAGTATTAACGTTGAATGAAATTCATCAGTCAAAATGGAAGCTTGTTGTAAAAGCATGAAACAACATCATGTCACCTATTTTCATATTTAGAATTTTGATTTATGATCAGGACGACAGAACCGCAGAAGGAAAGTGTATATTTTCATATTCAGGATTTTGCTTTGTCCTCTGATTTCATCTCCTGCAGCTTTCAGGTTTGAGTGTGTTCCTCTCTCACATGCTTCCCTGTGGTTATCAGTGACACCACAAACGTGTGACTTTCCGCTGAAAAGACACTCATCCGTGAGCAGTATCACCAACACGGGTCACTTACGTTTCCCTCCAAACTCTTCGCCCAGTAACTTTCCAGTGAGCAGAGTGCAAAGAAAAGTAAGAGAGTTGGCCACAGGAACCGCAAGTGATAGCTCTGGGTAAGAGGAGAAGTGAGAAAAAAGAAAAACATTATTTGGAAGACAGTAACAGCAAGCACTAGAGTCAACTTGTTCTTCCTTTTCTTTTCATATTTTGGATTTTTTTTTTTTTTTAATATATGACTTTTTTTTATAATTCATTTCAACTTGCTCAGAGCCATGAAAGAACGGACCGTGCAAAAAGTCAGTTTATGTCACATGACTGAGTCTTATACGATATATTTGCTTATTTTTTATACATATTTGATGCTTTATAGTCAGGGGTTAAACCTTTAATCGAATGGTTTTCTCTCATAGTGAAGTCAGTTTAGTTTTATTTGGAGCTCATAAAATCATCAGATAACAAAGAATCACACAACATGGTCAAACAACATTTTCAGTGCTTGAAAAGGAGCGGGAAGGAGTATAACTGACAGACTCCAACCCCCTTTTTACAAACTGTTAATTAAATTTATTCTGCTACATAAAAAAATACATATATATGTTTCTATAATAACACAAAGCATCTGTGCAAACTATTAACATACACTTTTTTTAGTCACCTCATAGAATTACATTTGCATATTCAACCTTTTTTATTCTAAACTATAGTATTTATACGCACTTTAAATATTTACTACAAATACAATCATTAATAAATGTGATAATATCTCCTAAACATCCTAGTCTATATTGATTAATTAATTAATTAATCAATTAATTAATTACAAATAAGCAATACACAATAATATATTATTTTACGCATTCTAACTTTAAGTAAGTTAATTTTATTATTTTATGTGAGGTAGAAAATGTTAAAGTAAAATCTTATCTTCTATTAAAGCTATGACATGTGATTTTTTAAATTTTATTTCACATCATGTTAAGCAAATTCTGTGATACAACAGTATTGTGTGATGGTAGAAAGGTCTTGAGATTTGACGATATTGTTTCCACTACTCCCCTTAATCTCTCTGCCATCACATGTTATTATATCCGTATCTGGAAAAGCTAGAGCAGATAATTAATATGATATTACACAACAGATGTTATTGTCTCTACAGGGAAATAAGCTTTGAGCTCAGTGACGCTGTTTACAATTTAATGAATAAAGCTGCAATTGTTAAATAAAATATAACAATCATTTGTCGATATAGCTAACAGTTGATAAATAAAAATTAAAGCAATGGATGAGTATAAATGACACGGCTCAGACCTCATCCTGCACATATGACTGTATGAAACCCTTTACTTAATTCCTAATGATACTGCACAGGGTTAAGCATCATCTAATTTAGGTCTATAATTGACTTTTATTTGTAGGCCGATGGGCACTGTTGACTTTTTAAAACAAATTAGTGTGCATTTAAGGACTCTGAATCTTCCGCCTGGTGGTTAAAACTCAGAGTAAATGACATGCCATGGATTATCTAAAATGTATCAATTGTTTGAAGGAGTCCACAGTACTGTACAAAAGATCTTGGCTAACATTAGGTTTGTTGGTTTTAATGACCACACATGCATTTGTCTCTGTACTGAGATACAATCTGGGTATATGTGAAGTATGTACAGCAGTAAAAACAAAGGTTTCGGGGGTGAAAAAACTGCTTCCATAAACTAAAGTGATAGTATTTATTGTGATTTTCCTTTGCACTTAATATGGCTTTAACCCTGATGTTCAGACAATAGGAAATTTGATAAGATAAGATATTCCTTTATTACCCTCACAAGGGGAAATTCCAAATTTACAGCAGCAAGAGCGGAGCAAACAAGAGTAAGAAAAGCCTTCAGTTAGTACAATACATGGACACATAAGGAAATAGAGAAAAAAAACTAAAACTATATTACAGCTGTTGTGTACATGTTGAATATGTTACAGGTTGGATGGAGGACATATTTATATGAACATTGCGTTAATTTTTTAATGTTTTACCAGAGGTTTCATTCAACACACGTCAGATATTGGTGTTGTTTGTGTTGCTTCTTTTCATGAGGTCAGAGGTCACATTAAATAGTGACTTTAACCTTTAGGACCCTTTTAGTTCAGTTTTTTTAAGGATGTGCTCATATTTCATATATTTTGTTGTACTTAAAGAAAAGAGAGAGAGAGTGGACCCCCTCACCCCCCAAAAAAACCTTGATGACCTTAGACTTTTGCACAGTGCTGTATTTTCTTCTATTCTCCTATTTTTCTTTAGATTATATTCTTTGTTAGTTGAGCCAGTTGCAAGTAAACAACACCCTCAAAGCTTTAAGACAAAACTAGCCTGAAAAGACCCTCTATAAAATCTGAGGAAAATATAGTTAGTTCATCCTGATATTTTCCTCATTGATTACGCACATCTATATCAGGTAGTGCCAAATATGCTTGAGGCTGTGGATGCTTCACTCACCTGTAGTTGAAAGAGTGTAATAGTAGACCAATGATCCACTTTGGTTCAGAAGGAATGGAACTAAGTACTGTGCAGAAACAAGAAAGAAATCATGCATTTCACCCTAAGATTCATTTCTGACGTGCACACCAGCCACTACATAATTTTCTCCAGATTTACCTTGAGGTTAAGGAACAGAAACTTGACCTCTGCCAGCAGTTGAGACACCCTGTTGGTCTTTTCCACATTTTCTATCCCCTCTGTGCCTCTTTTAAGGAAGGGGTTGGTGCAGCCCCAGAGCACAGAAACCAGCAGCAGACTCAGCACCTCCACTGACACGCAGGGCAGACAGAAAAAGACTCAATTATTATTTCGCTACCGAGCCACACTAGCAACCCCTTTATAAAACTATTGGACATGAACAAATGACAACACCGTGTTAGCTAACAACTTCCTTAGCACGAGCGCTACAATGCTAGCTACTCAGCGCATTCATTTTGCGTTTATGTAGCGTATTTAGCATTACAATATCACTAAAAAGGAGAGTCACTTTCGGAATACCTCCTTAAACAGAAAATACTCCTCAGTTCTGACCATTTTATCATTAACACGGATAAATTAGCTTAAGTTAGCTAATGCTACTCACCTGCAGACACCATGGTCATGTAAACAGACAGTCCTGAGTCGCATTCAAGAACATGTATTTGTTGTTGTTATGAACAGTATTCACAACTTCAAACTAACGCACAGCTTAGACACAATAATTTCTTTTAAGGTATTACAAATACATATACATATACCTGGATATGTGTATCTCCGCCCAATTATGTTCCTGTCAGAAGTTACGAGCAAATCAGGGGATGGAAAAGGAGTTTTTACGCACCCTATAGGGTATAAAAAATT
>JAPSES010117553.1:0-16916 GCA_029822895.1 Maxillicosta whitleyi | reverse complement strand
GGGGGGTGGAGACACGGAGGGCTGGGGGTGGGAAAACAAGACAAGGGTGGGCGTGTTTCTTTTCAAAATATAGTTTGCTAAGGGTTGTTTCAAAACATCTCGTACCATACCTTTAAGTACTTACTACATACTTCCCCTCCGATTTAATTTTCACCCTGCGACAACTCCATGCCAGACCGGACCTCTGACTCCACACGATCTCTAAACACACACAATGGGATGCAAGAGAGGCTTTAGTGATGTGCATTGTGTTCTAATGCTGCCTTCAGGTGCTGTCAGGAAGATGCTCTTTCCACTTGTGAATTTAAAAATACCAGTGTGTTGTGTTGAAGTGCTTTTGTTGTCATAGTAAAATGAAAAATGGCTGACACATAATTTGTGGTGACCTGTTAAATTTATTTGATACAGCATTTTTTTTTTTCTTGTCTCATTCATTAATTTTTTCATTTATTAGTTAATTCATTCATCTTTTGAACTTGATCCTTGAGGGTCAAAGGGCCATACAATATATATAGAGATGAACAACCAATCACATTCACACCTATGGGCAATTTATCTTAAACCAATTAACTTATTAAAGCATGTCTTTGGAGGACCCAGAGATAACCCTCACACACAGGGAGAACATACAAACTCATGAGTTGCAGTGCAAATATTAGAACAGAAAAAACAACTCTAACCAAAGGCAGCTGTTGACAAATGAGTCTTTAACCTTGATTTAAAAGAACTGAGAGGTTTTTCTGGTAGTTTGTTCCAGATGTGTGGAACACAAAAACTAAAAGTTGCTTCTCCCTGTTTGGTTCTGACTCTTGGGACAAAGAGCAAACTTGTGCCAGAGGGCCTGAGGTGGATGGTTCATATGGTAAAAGGAGGGCACTGATGTACTTTAGAGCTTTATAAACTAACAAAAGTATTTTAAAGCAGCATGTGATGTGATATAGTCACCAATATTTCATCAAACCTGTAAAAGGCAAGTAATACCTAAGTATCGAATTAACTTTATTTCAACATTAGATTTAAACAACAAGAACATTTCCATCATAAAAACATCATAATAAACAACAAAACTATTCAAACAAATATTAAACACAGTAATTAAGTACATAGAACTGCAACAATGTTTTAAATAAAACTAAAATGAAATAGTTAAAAGTACTTAAATCAACCTTAAAACACTCTACCGTGGGCACTGTTCAGAGTCTGGGGCCAGTCACAGAGAAAACCCTGTCCTCCCCCTGGTTTTAAGTCTGGTCTGAGGCCCTTGGACTTCAGTGCACACACCAGGTATCCATTCAAATATCACAAATTCATTCATCTTTCTGTGATTACGCCCCTGAATCACTTACTTCTGTGACCAACTTCAAAGTTGACTCCATCACATGTTGTCTGTTTACGAACCAAACATTCACTTGGGCCTTTTTGGAATTCCATGCAGCCACAATAGCAAGAGCCAATGAAATCATTTTCATGTTGTAATATCTGAAGCTTTGTGCTGACTTTGATCACTCTTTTTCACCTCTGTTTTGTCCATGTTTAGCTGAAGGAAATTGTGGCACATCCATTCATTTATTTTCTCGACACATTTATTTTACATTTACCCAGGACTTGTATGGGACCATGGTCACCTGATGACATTGCAATATAAAGCACTGTGTCATCGGCGTAATTATGATAGCATATTTTGTACCTGTTTAACCTTTTAACCATTTATTTATAGACTTTCTCTTTTATTGTCTGAAACATTGTTTGCTAATATTAATTCGACAAGAACATTGTTTTTCTGTTAAGTGTTAAGTCTGTTAGTTAGGATAATATAACCTTAGCTCCTCATTTAGCAGATCCCCACATCTGGAATATGCATGAGGGAGGGTACAGCTGTCATTACATAAGCCAGGTTAAATGCAGTAGTAGGATTGTGTTTGAAAAACAGAAGACGTCATTAATGTCATTCATTTCAGGTCAAGGTCTTGAGATAAGGCTGCAGTACAAAATATCTCAGGAACATAGGTCAATAGTGTCTGTCAACACACTCCCTGCACAAATGTAAATAGAAAAAATGGGTCAATGTCTTCAAATGATCTCAATGAAAGGCTCTTCCAGTGAGTAAACAAATCATAAAATGAATACCAACTTCCATTTGCTCTCATTTCCCAAAAAAAGTTGGTTTCTGGTTTCTGACTGAAAAATAAAATAAAATTACCGTCACCGGTGGCAGCCAATGATGTTTAGACAACGGGATATGTAACATGACTTGACTACAGTTATTCTTAAAACACAATATTTAATGACATGTTGTCTTAAAATGTAAACAGTGTGTTAATAACATGGTTAATAAGCCATCAGTAGCACGAGTTTAGCAAATGTAGTTAAATGTTGCTAGCTCGCGACGTGTCAGAGCAAGTAAACTGACAGCTGACAGCCTCACAAGCACTTTTCATGGGCGCATCACCGGAGCTTCGTAGCCAAGACATTTCTCAGGAAATGGGTGTAGTGGTGTTGGTTTTCCCTCGACAAAGTGAAACAAGCAGACATAAGGCTTTTTCAGAGGATGTTTTCCGGTGCTCCGGAAAACAAAATTCTTCCTGTTTATCCTTGACATCCATGTTTCCCTCCCTAAATAAATGTAAGAAAAACACATGTAAGGTGAAAGGAACATACATTTCAAACATTAGATCAACATAACTGCTGATCAACACACCTGTCCACACCATATGATCCCTTTGAACATCATTCCTTACATTACTACCATTTCACTTCTGTCACGTCTGTTCATTGTCCTCATCTGTTTCTCCATTTCCACACACCTGTCACCGATAACCACATACTATTTCAGTGCACTCCTAATTCATTTCCTTCATTTGTTTATTTTCTCGTCTCCATGGTCTGTATCAGTTCGCCTCACCTTGTTTCCATCCATCGTTGGTTGAAATTCTGTTTTGTTTTTCGTTGGCTGATACCTTTATTTTCTGCTCAATAAAGAGCCTTTTCTTTTGCCTCGAACACTGCTTTTGGATCCATTATTCTGTGTGACAACTTCATCATTACATTAGTACCATTACTTTATGGTACCTAACAAAGTAGGTCCACTCACTCTTCATGCACAGGTGGACCTTACAGACCCTGTAGACCACATTGGACCTGAGATTCTTGACTCACTGTTCTCACTGGAACTGTTGCTCTCACTGTCTTGTACATGACCAAAAATAGTTCCTTGCCTGATAAAGGGTTAAATCATCCACACCATTTTAGCAAGGTATTTTGTAATTTTCAAAATGTTACATTAAGATCATTCATGTTGTTATTCTTTTTTAAAATCAATACTTCATGTACTTAAATAATAAAACTAATCACAGACTTTTTTATAGTAATTTTTTTTTAAATGTATGTATCAAATATGATACTCCAGGTATATAAGATACTTTATAAAAAAAATTTAAAAAAAACACCCACTGAATCAAATGTGAACAAAAATATATCATAAACAAAATGATATGACAAAATGTTTTGCTTGGATTTTGTGGCTAGTATGTGGCTAGTTTTTGATGGGTCAGGTTGTACAGAGTTGAGGCTAATTAAGGCTAAAACAACGTAAGTTACTGCTTGAAGAGCTGGACATGAAACTATCACCATCCAACATCAGAGTGATTCTGTTCTGCCCTAGACCAACGATGATAGAACCTAGTGATATCTTTGGTTGTGGCAAGAAAAAAGAAGAAAAAAAACATAACGGTGGTAATTCATACATTGTACAGTTAGACAGATCAGGACAGTTGTGTCTGAAACAAGACCATCTCATGTAACGCTGCTATGACCTACATCTACTTATCAGCCATTAGGAAGTAAGCGTGAGATGGTGCATCAGACGTGCTTATGTAGTGAAAACTACTAACCACTAGCCTCATCCTTCTCCTTGTGCATGGTCATGAGTTCCGTTTCATTGTTTTCAACTGTTGCTGGACAGGCAGGTATGCATAAAAAATGTATTTCATAGAATAATATCATTAACTGAGGAGCTGATAGAGGTCAGATCAGACTTCTGCACCCAGGACTATGTCATTAATTACATCATATGGTGATTTTCCAACACTTTAAATTCCTCACATGCAGGTTTTGCTCTCGAAGAAAGAAAAGTGATCTCCATGGGAAGAATGAAAAGCAACATCTCAGTCTCAACACAATCACAATGCAGATTTATATATACATTTTTTTTTTTACAAAATTCTATTAACTTGCTCACTGGAAATGCTGAAAATCATTTGTACTTTTGTTGAAACTGAAACACCTATGTATATGAGTGTTAACAATAACTCTGACTACCATGCAAGTACAGGCGATATTTACAAAACAGAGACTGGCTCATCATTTCTATGCACATTTACTCATATTTGCATAGGTAGTATCTGATACAGTATGTAAATTAAGCAATGATACTGTACTTTTGGACTCAATAGATGATTTAAGACTTGTGTAAGTATTAAAATCATTAAACTACTTGTGTTTTGAATATTTTTCTGTCTCGTGTTACATAATAATGATTTTGTAAAAGACTGGTTGCAGAGGTTTGATTTTCTTTGAGAAAGATGATTTAATACAGATCCTTGTGTTGAATTCGTTCTTTTTCAGGATAGTCCTGCTTGACACAATCATGGAAATGCCTCAGTTCAATGAAGTTAAACAATTATATTCACTATAATTCCATCAATTATCTATAGGCTCCTTCACAAGGAACACTGAAAGTAAATACTACACGTGATTTATAATTCAGCTATAGTCAATGTGATTATGGATTATTATTATTTGCAAAACATTATTTTTAAGACAAAACACTAATAAAAAAAATTTTAAAAAAATCTAGAATTTCTGAGGCCCCTGCAGATGATGACGCTCTAAACTGGAGGAATAATTGAGAAAACTTTATGAATAGGTTATGATGCAAGAAGAGTGGATGCATTTGACTGATTTTCTTAAATCCCCCTAAAATGGGGTTTTCGATGATATAATGGTTTTACACTGAAAACCACCACTGGATCTCCGTAGTATGAAGGTGGTAACTAGGACAGATTTGGTTGGATTAGTTCTCCCTTGATAACCAACATAGGGGACCCCTAGTGGAAGAACCCCATCAATTTTAGCTAATCTATTGGCGCATTTCCACTTCATGGAACCGACTCGACTCGGGTACCAAGTACTATTCCTGGAGACCGTTTCCATTACAGGATACTACCAAGATAGAGTACCTGGTTGTCATAGCAATGCGTAACTTCGGCAACATCACATACAATGCAACACAGCTAGCAGTACAAACAAAGAGGAACAGGAGAAGGAGAATTTTTTTGGTGGCCAGCAAGGACAGAAATGTCTGAACCTCCTCGACTGACCACGATGTAGTTTTGTGGACTGCCAACATATTGTTTTCTGGACTGATTAACATACAGGTATATTTACTGTAACCCTCCAAATCTAGTTCTTTTTTTTAATTATTTTTTTAATGGTGTGTTGCACATTGATAACACAATGACACAGAGACAACTTGGCCAATCAGTCATCTGCAATGTTTACACATCATGTTTTGGTATCAGTTCCCCCATTTTGGAACCTCAGCGGAGGCGATACCAAAAAAGTTGCAGATTCCAGGATCTTTTCATAACAGAAACAGAAAAAGGCAGAGTTGAATCGAGTCAAGTTGAGCCGGTACCACATAGTTTAAACACAGCATGTGAGTGTTATTTTGGGGGCACTTTAGTTGGAATTATGTTTTTTGGACCTAAATCAATCAATAATATGCCAATTGAGATCAAATTTGGTTCATATTGAACGTCTTACAAATGTACATTCTCTGTCTTCCATCTAGAGTTCATAGGGTGTCATTTTCATTCACTAAGTGGAGTTTTATGGGAAAAAATTGTTCTCTGACCATTATTCTCTCTTTCATCCCTATGGCCATCAGACTGTATGGGGGGGTGCTCAGTCAAGGTTCTGATTTGGAATGATCCAAAGAGACTTCTGTCTGTCTGTCTGTCTATCAGGTGTCACTGTAGCTCAAATTGACTCATATCAATTGTCTAACAATTATCTTTCTTCATTCCACTACCTTGAGTTTACAATATGTCATATTTTGACACCAGGTGGTGTATTTTGTCCAAACAGTTGGGGGAGCAGAGGATTGGGGGGATTTTGTGGATATACCCCTGGTCTCAGCCCCTGACAGCGTAAGCCTTGTTATTCTGGTTCCAGGTCTGGAGAGTAATATGTAGAGGTGTTTAGAGGAATATTATAGCAGAAATTGAATAAAATATTGATAACCGTGCATGGAATGAGAATCATCAAACTTTCATTACCATAGAATGAGCCATTTCCTCTTTTTCCATTATGTAGTGATCGGTATTCAGTGGAACACACAAAAGAAGCACAGACTGTATAGAATGAAATGGACTCAGGCCATCTGTCTATATATTCAGTCTTCTGATTTGGACCAAGGGGAGATAGCTGCAGAAAAAAAGGGAGTATTTTCAAATACAGGTAGTCCCCAACTTGGGTTATTTCGACTTAACAAGTCTCGTCCACCATTACTATACAACACCGAAATCTCGTCTGCCATTATTGTACATGCACACTGTATATAGTACGTACAGTAAGTACAGTATCTTATTTTTTTTTTTTACTTTATTTTATTAATATGAAGTATAATACATGTATTTGGACAGTTATTTAGAGATTTAGGGGGGATTTAGGGGTACTAAAGGGTTAATTCTGACTTACATGTAAATTCGGGTTACGTCGACTGCGTAGGAACGGAACTCGTTCGTAACCCGAGGACTACCTGTGGTTTTTGAAGTGGGGGGCAGCTGTGGCCGGATGTCTTATGACTGATGGGTTGCCGGTTCAGTTCCCCAGAGTAGAGGTGGAAAATTGTTGGCTGATGAGCCATAGAGCAAGGCACCTAACCCCACATTTGCTCCATGGGTGCCTAATATGGTGAGCCCACTGCTCCTATATGCAGTGTGTGATGTATGACCTAGTGATGTGTTAAAGGCAGAGGACACATTTCGGTGTGGTGCATGTTTACGTGCATGTGTGTGAACCTACTGACAAAAAAATACAGATTCTTCTTCTTGAAGATGGTCGCAGTGGTGGGCTACAGATAGAACTAACTTTAGCAGACATAAATCTGTAGGGGGCGTGGTTAATTGAATGTATCTGTGCCATTATGAGCTTCTGACTACATGAACAACAAGCCCAGACAAAACCACATGGTATGTTTCTAAAGCAGGAGTCAAGCACTCAAATGTCAGAGAGAGAAAATTCGAAAACGATTAACAAGTCAATCATTGAGCACATATACAAAGTCGGCCATGTATGCAAATATTGTCAATGATGTTACATTACAGAGAGTGAAAGCTCACCCTTTATTTGCTCAACTAGTGCTTGTGCTCCGGTCCTGACCTTATACCCAAGGATGTACTGGACGCCCCCTCACCACTCACTTGTCTGGATGAGCGCCCCTCCAATGGTGTCCTTAATCACCTGATCTATGACTCTACAGATGAACTACTGAACTTTAGTTAATAACTCCAGACACATTTAGAGCCGGTCCGTCCTGGGAGTGGATCTGTCCTTCATGTGGTTCTCCCTGAGGTTTCTTCCGTTTTCTCACAGACGGGTTTTTGGGAGTTTTTCCTCACCGAGAAGGGGGGGGTCTAAGGACGGGATGTTCTAGGAAATGTTTAGTCATTGTTTGATTGTGTCTATGTTGTGTGTGTTCTGTTGACTGTGTGTTCTCTACTGACCTTATTACAGTACTTTGAGGCAATTGTCATTGTGATATTGGGCTATATAAATAAAATTGAAATTGAATTGAAACTAAAAATGTAGACACTAATAAATACATTGGTATTAATGGAAAAAGCAGAATTTTATTTTACTAATGTAAAAAAAAATTACAACTAGAGGCTCTAAAATTATTTCAAAATAAAAAAATTTAATTTATTTTTTTTTTTCATCTAATTTAATGTCACATTTGTAGTGTTATGTATATGTACCAAGGACTTTTTCTGCTTAAGTTTTGTTCGATCCATGCCTGTAGGTTGAAATCAACTTTGATATTGAGGAGCAATGAATGCAAAACAAAATCACCTGATCCTTTCCTTCAGTATTAAGCAACATTTTGTGTGCGGCTGTGGCTCAAATGGTAGAACAGGTTGTCCAATGACCAAAAGGGGACATGAAAAAGTGTCCTTGAGCAAGACACTGAACCCTAAATTGCTGCCAGTAGGGTCTGGCAGTGACTTGCATGGTACAGTAGCAGCTGCCTACTGGTGTTTGAGGGTATGTGTGAATGGGTGAATGTGAGGCTTTGTGTAAAGCACTTTGAGTACCAACGTGTAGAAAAGTGCTATATAAGTGCAGTCCATTTTCAAAATGTCAGTAAATGTGATATGTTTGAGATAAAACAGTGGTAAAAGGCAGCTTATTTGGATTTAATAATTTTGCCATTGTGTTTTACTCATAAAACGGCCGGTATAGAAATGTTGACTTTTTTTTTTATTATTATTATTATTTAACCCATTGAGTCATTATTATAATAAATGTGTAATGTCAAATTGGCTCAACAACTGTGATGAAAACTAATAAAAGCTGTGATTATTGGATATGAATATAATGTTTCACTTAACTCGCACTATAAGATACTCTGAATCACACACAATGTGGGAAGTGGCACGAGTGAGGGGAGCGCGTGTTCGAGACAGCCAGTTAAGACACCAACCTATCAACTCGTGTAAGGGGTGGGGAGAACTGTCACTTTAATGCTCCTTAATGCTGCGTTCAGGAGCACCTCGTGATGATGAAATGATGATAAAAATCTTGCAGTGAAGCCGTTTAGTTGAACACAGAATAAGTTAAAGTTAAATCATCAATGACTATGACACCAAATATGTTTTGTTTTTTTTTAATTAAAATTTGTATTGTTGATTAAGTAGAAAGAGACAACATTTAACAGAAATACAGATGACATAAATTCAAGTATTGGTACAAACAATAGGAGGTAAGCATATCAATACAAAAAAAGTATATATTAAAAAAGTTATTAAACATTAACAAAAATAAATTATCAAACAGTTCAAGGGTACATTCGCATTTGCGACTTTTTTTTGGACTAAGGCTAACGTTTTGTTATACATTTTAAAATCTTAACAAAGATGAAGTTAAGGAGGGAGCTGGAGAACTTTTCCTTATGAACATGATATTTGCTTATCTGAATGATTAGATTAATTAAGAAAATTAAAGGTTTAGCCTATTAGAGCATTCAAATTTAGTTATCATTTTCCTTGAAGATATTGGGATATGTTTTGTTTTTTGTTTTTTTGTGGTTTTGTTAAAAACTATTTTCTTCGGTTCCCTTCAAAACATATTCGTGGAGGCACAGTTGTACAATAATTGCAAAATTCATTCCAACTTTTTTTTTTTTTTTACAGAATGTACAGTTTGCATCAATGTCAGTAAATCGGGAGAGTAAGGAATTATAGGGGTAAATGTTATGTAAAATCTTAAAATCAATTTATATGATTTTATTGGAAATACAAAATTGAAGTGAATTAACCCATGATAAATGCCAATTTCTATCATTAAACTTTGTTAAACTTTGTCCATATGGATTTGGATTTAGGTGAGATTTTGGTGCTGCTTCCTTGTGTGTTTGTTTGGAGGCTTAGTATCTGTTATCATAATGCCATTCAGACCTAACAAGCACTTCAAATATTCTTAAGTGCTGTCACTGCTTTACACATCCTAGTGACTTACATAACATGCAAGGAGCAAAACATCCAAACCAAACGGGAAAACGGGCAGGGGGCGTTGACAACAACAAAAAAAAAAAGAAAGAAAAAAAAATTGAAAAAATCCGACGTTTTTCGCGGGACGTGAAGGCGCCTCAGTTCTCCTGTTGCTGAAGGGTAGGCAGGCCGGTGATTTTCCACTGCCTGATGCCTAGTTCCCCCCCTCACAAAGGTCACTAAGAGAAGCTTATAAATAGGCTAAAATATAGGCTACCGACGCGTCCAGCTCTCAGTCGCTCTCACGGACACGGGAGGACACGGACAAGACAAAACGGACAAGGGACCGCGCGCAAAGGACATTAAAAGGACAAAATAATATTAGAAAATCACATCAACCCAGCAGGTAAAGTGAAAAACCACACGCTTTTTTGCACACCTTTAACGCAAAACTGGGGTGGATGTTCGTGCTGCTTTCAGTCCGTTTTATGCCTTTTATTTATTTTATTATTATCCTTTAAGATAAAAATAATATTTGTAAATGTGATGCGTTAGTGGCATCTTCCCTTTGTTTGAATGACATGGTGCTTTTTTCTCACACCGATGGGCAGTGAAGGTGCGTTTATGTGTGTCTGAGAAAAATGAATCGGAGCTGTTTCTTTGCTTTTCTTGCTGATAATGTTTAGGCACATTGTGTTTTTTTTTTTTTTTTTCTTTTTTCTGGTGAAGCAACGAGGTCCATTTGGATGGAGGCTGTTTCCTTGTTTCTGCGCGCGCCTGTTTCATCTCGTGCGCTTGGATTTTGCGATGTCTTTGACAGCTTAAGAAATGCAAACCGGCCGTTACTTCTGTCAGTTTCCTGGGTCCTTTTTCTGCGTCTGTGTTCGGATTCCAGCTACGCGTCAAATGTTCTTAAGTGTTTTTTTAATGTAGATTTTATTTTTTCATGATTTAGTGAGAGGGGGAGTCTAGTTGCATCTCATTCAGAGACCTCATGCATATGTTTATGTACGTGTGTTTAAATAACGTAATGTAGTTCCGTTAAATGTATTTGTACCTCTTGAAAAGGGGAAGTGAAGCGCACACAGCAGAGACGCGGAGCCGGAGATGCTCAGACGCACGTTGCACAACGCGCGGTGCTGTTCCCACATCTCCCCCCCCCTTCCACCACCCCCCCTCGTCTCTCTCTCTCTCTCTCTCTCTCTCTCTCTCTCTCTACCTCTCTCTACACCTCCTTGTCTGTTTTCAGCCTGTCTCTTCTCTAATTCCCCTGCCTGCTCTGCTCATCGGTAAAAACGAGGAGTTAAAAGTCAGAATATAGTCAGATTACTAGCGTTGACCCAGGTTCTGTGTGGTTTAATGTGATAGTTTTTACGCTGGGGAGAGCTGACTTTTGGGAAAAGATGTTAAACTAGTCTGTATTTTACAAGTACTCACATTTGGTAAATTATTACTTAACGTTTAAATGACTGTTAATATATTAATACTGATATCTAGGGACTAAAGTTAGTAAATGCGTCGTTCCTGTTTTTACTCCATTTCCCATCATGCAATGCGATACTATGCTTCCAGTCAACCGTCATGGGCATGGCAACGTGACTGTAAGGCTATTGTATTCTAAAATCACTAACCCAAAATATTGGTCCTATCATCTTTCTGTTTTTGATAGTCTCTTCTTTACGCTGAACGCATCGTTCCTGTTTTTAACTCCATTTCCTGTCATGCAGTGTGGGACTGCGTTCTCCTGATGTGCAAGGCAGCTTCCTGTCCCTCCCCCTGGCATCTGCTTAGCAACGTGAATTAAATCAATCCCTCCTGACTTTTTTTTTTTTATTATTATTATTTTAAAGGGAATTTTAAAGAAAAAAATGATTTCATGTGGAGATGGGATTATTCAACTGTAGATACCAAATTGACCAGTTTAAAACATCTTAGTTTCTCAGAACACACACAGACACACACACACAAAGAAAAAGTGTTTTTATAATTTTTAAAATATATATATTTTTGTGCATTTGCATACATTTGTACACATAGTAAAAAAAAACGTATCTCTATCTTATTGTTTTCATTATGACTTAGCTTTGGGTTTTTTTTCTTGCACCATGGGGAACAGCACTCCCATTTCATTGTGCTGTGTACTTAGTATGCCTGTGCAATGACAATAAAGATTTATCTACAATCGTCAAATAAACTTGGATTGGAGATGTTACACGCATCCTCATCAGTCCAACATGTTTTCACACTTTACTAGAATATCTGAGTATATGGAGCAAACAACTGGAGCAGTTACTACATGTGTTAAACGTTTGCTTTGTCAGAATTGACTCAAGACATTTGTTTACATGTTCTTTATGCACATTTACTTTAAAAAAAGAAAGAAAGAAAAAAGGAAAAACCTGCACAACCACTTCAAAACTTTTTTTTGTTTTTTTCTAAAGACAAAAATCAGGTCGCTCTTTCTATCAACCTGCTCTAGTTGGATAACTGATGATGGAAACAGCTATTCCATGTTGTTTTTTATTGTTAATTGTTTATTCTGCCTTTATTTTTTCCTCTTACTACTTTTGCGATAATTTTTACAATGAGAGAAAGAAAGTCCAATACGTTGTGGTTCCATTTATGCTCAGTTTAAATTTGGATTTCAGTTCCACCTTCTTCTTATCAATGAGTGTCAGTTTAAACATACAGATAAATCAATGGTTACGCTTTAAACCAGGGTGTCAAACTCATTTTAGTTCAGGAGCCACATTCTCACACTGAAGTGGACCTAGGGGTGCAACAGTACACGGTGTACTGAACAATACACCCCTCAGGGTTTGGTACACATGTGTACCGTGGTACGACTCATTTGTCATTTTCAAATGAAATTTCTGGACAACTTGCATTTATAGTACACCTTTGTAAGACGACTGACTTCTGGAATTCTACTGTCATTGGTTGGAGCTGGATGCTGAGCCTGTGTACAGCTGAACATGGAGCACAGCCCTTCAAGTCCAACTACCCTTTTGAATATTAACATTAGTATCCACATTAGTAAAAGTTCCTCTGTCATCATCATGTTTATCATTTTTCACTTAAACTTTACTCTTCTTTGTGGTATTTGGCCAGTATGGTTATTAAGAGCGTCGCCCTCTGGTGGATTGATTGAGAAACGCTCATTCCAACCTACATAGTGCATGGAAGTATGAAGGCAGTGATGCATGACAAAGTTAGAAATGGATGTACCTATTTATGTACATAAAGGGAACATTAATTAGCCTTAAGGCTCTTCATCAGCTCCCAGTTAGGTTTCGGGAAACTGTCAGGCTCCAGCCATCCTCTGTGTCTGAACTGTACCCTGCCGTGAACCATGACTCAAAAACTGCAATTTGTACTGAATCGTGGCTAACCTGTACCATTGAATCCCTAGCCAAACCAGTATAACCTAAACTAACCAAAACTATAGAATAATAACCTATAAATAATGTCCTAGAGCAGGGGTCACTGACCCCAGGTTCTGGAGGTCTACTATCTTGCATATTTTAGATGCATTCCCCTTCCAACCCACCCGACTCAAATGATAAGCCTATTATCAAATTCTGCAGAAGCCTGATAATGACTGTCAGGTGTGCTGGAAGAGGAAAATATCAACAAGATGCAGCATATTAGATCTCGAGGACCAGGGTTGGTGACTCCTGTTCTAGATTAACAGAAGTATAATTACATGATGGAAATGTTTACGTCTACATACTATCCTTTATGAAGTTTATTTAGTTTTCTCCTGTATCAGACACCTATTCACTTAAACTTGAACTACCTGAAATGTTAAAGAAAAATAAGTGTAATTTTAACAATATTACACCACAGTTTGTCATTTACATGCATGCACTGCAACCTACAGATCACAGTGGATCTACAAATACACAAAACATTTTGTAATTTAAGAGACATGATCAAAATTACACCAAAACACAACAAATATAAACAAAACAAAGAACAAGAGCAAAAGTTGAACAAAAATGTTGAGAATTATGAACAAAAGGAACAGAAATGAGCACGACAAGAACAACAACAAAAAAAAAAGCTTACAAATAAGATCAAACTAAAAAAACAAAAAAACAGAACATGCACAAAAATTAACAAAACCTTTAACATTAACAAATTTTCACAAATTCTTCTGATGGACTGAATTGAACCTTTTCCTGGTCGGGTTTGTCTCATGGGCCGTGGATTTGACACCCTGCTTTAAACTGTGGACTATGTTCGAGTCCCTGGTGGATCTTTGTAACTTCCTGTAAATTCTAATCACAAGTTCACCTCGACTGTGTGCAACATATGGGTCAGCTTATGGGAATATGTGGTCAGAGGTGCGTGATGGCTTGGATGTCACAATGTTATCTGCGTATGAGTCAACATTTCCGCTTCTTGGATCCTTATTTTATAGAATATTTTATCTCTATGTCACAAATGTTGCTGTGCTTCTCCACCGATGGTGACCTGTCTGTCAAACAAGGCACAAAACTGAAATGTCCGTTACCTTGGATTGATGTTTGTTTGTTTTTTCTGGTAAAGTTTTGGCCTATGTTAGCTGTGTTCGCTATCTCCTCGTGTTCAGCCTAGTCCCTGCTTCTGCCATTTCCTTATCTGTGAAGCACTCAGCTTCCTGTGAGACATGTGGTATATTTGATGAGTATACTTTTATTTGCTTATGCACCTGACATTAATGTGTGGACTGAAATAGAGAAGCAACTAATGGTTTTACTGACTGCTAAATGTTTTAATGACGTTTATTTTCCATATTAATTGGTTTGTTTAATCTAGACTATAATAATGTCCATTAGTATGTCAAAAGCCAAACAAAATCAGATTGGCAGTAACAAAAGAGGAAAGAAACAATACAATATTCACATGTATAAACCTAAAAATTGAGAATTTAACAAAAATCCATTAAAAAAACAATCAAATTTAATACATTTACAAAGGTGAAATAGGACAATTCAACTCCTTTAAAAAAAAAATAATAATCACAAAACCACAAAATAACTCAGTAACAAACTGATTAATCAATTACCAAAGGAGTCGATCTCTAGTCAACAGTTAATGGATTAACAGTCAAAGTGCTAGATTGGATAAAGGTGATACCTTTGAATTTCATATATTCATTAAATCTATGTTTCTGTCTTTTTCCATCTAACTGAGCAATACTTCTTTGTCATTCAGCCCACAGATTTGTCCGTCTGTCAGTCCAACAGTTTATTAGTTGGTGGGTTTATTCGCTGTTAAATCATTTATGACTAAGTAACCTGAGTGTGTGTGTGTGTGTGTGTGTGTGTGTGCGCGCGCGCGTGCATGCGCACTGGTGAAATCGCAGCAGCATTCCCAGAGAGGTTTCTAAAAATGAAAGCGGAGTCTACAGTGGATAAAAACATCAACGTCATCCGCTGCTGTCACACATTTACGACCATGGCCCGTGTCTTTGTCCCTTTGGACCTTCACTGTTACTGTACTTATTAACCAGCCTCTGACCCACATAAATACACAAACACGCACTTATTTTTTTCTTAACAAATGTCAGGTTTATATAGTTGTTGAGGATCTTCTATTCTACTACTATTTTCACACTAAGACAAAGTGAAGAATGTGGGTTATAATGTATGTAAAGTTATTATTCCTTTTATTTTCCTGGCCCCGCCCACTTGAGATCACATTGTGATCGATGTGGCCCCTGAACTAAAATGAGTTTGACACAGATGATCTAGACTGATGATATTAAAAGGAATCCAAGCTGGACTTTCAATTTGAGGATGAACGATGTCCAGAACACCCCTGTGGATGTCTGACATGGTCTCATCTTTATGACGGCATGTTGACTCACTCTGGTGTTTGGCTTCATACATTTAAAATGTATTTCTACTGCACATGAGGGGAAATGAACCATCCCTCAGACAAAATGATGGTAAGATTAGCCTGCCTTCGATGAGCCTTCCCTTTGCAGCTCTCTCCTCTGAGTCCAAACCAAACCCTAAATATAAATATGATGTTACTCTGTTACTGCGTTTCCTAGCTTTCATGTCAATCCACACAGACGATCAGCAGGAAGACATGCGATAGCAACTGTACAGTAATCTGTAATTCCAGTAATCAGTAACATATTTAACCCCCTCCATCGCTGGCAACATTACAAATGGTTTATGCAGAAGTGGCAAGCATTAGTTTTTCCTACCTAAAATCAAGAATGTGTTGAATATTAATAACATTCCATAGAACATCAACGTGTTGTAGTATATTGGTTTTTTTTGTTTGTTTGTTTGTTTGTTTTTTCTGTAGTTTAGATTAGACGGAACTACATTGATGAAATTGAGGTTTCAGTAGCAACGGATATACACACAAGAAATACTGCAATAAAATAGCAAAGCAATAACTCTAAAAAAGAAAAACAGTATTAAAAACAGTCAATTGCACATTACAAAGTACTAGTAGAAATAACAAGTTGCAAAGTGGTAATAATAATAATAATAAGAAAAACATAGCTAATTATGTTATGTGTATATATGTCATATCATCATACAAGTTATGCCTTATTGTAGCAGAAAATATAAGCTAACCTCATATATCCACACTGCATGGGCTTGGAGTTAAGTAATCAATTTATTCCAAACAGATCAAGTTTGACTGATTATTCAGATTAGGTCTTATACTCTAGTGACTCAGACTGATGCAAAATATTAGACAGACATTATAGTCTATGTTTTTTGTTGTTTATATACCATGCCTTTCTGATACTGTAGGCCCAAAGTGACTGAGCTGAAAACAGAGCAGCCAAATCCACGTCCTTCACGCACTGCGTCTGTCAGAGGGTTTTGTACATATTCACTCTGAAACTGATCGCCAAACAAAGCACACAGTCTAAATACCATCTGAGATAAACGTCAGTAGCATATGTGGATGAGATAAGTGTAAATGTGTAAACAGCACTGAGTCCGTTGACCTCATATAACCTGGATATGGACTGAAACTACAATGCATGAAGGCTCAGACCCTAACGGAAATCAATAGTGACTGTTAACCCCTGTTAGATAACACTGGAAGTTGGAGCGCTATCTTACTCTTCTTTTCTTGTTTTTTACCATATTGAGCCTTTTTGTGTCGTGGGGGGGGGGGGGG
>JAPSES010117537.1:0-16917 GCA_029822895.1 Maxillicosta whitleyi | reverse complement strand
AATGGTCAGAAATACTTTGCATTGTGGGTTTAACTTTAGATTCCAACGGTCTTACTGCAAAATATCAATTTTACACAAGCAAAGTAAATCAAGATTAATCGCTATTAACTATGAAATTTCTGCGATTAGTTGCGATCAAGAAAATTAATCTTTTGACAGCCCTAAAATAAATAAATAAATAAATCCACTATCATATGTATGCTTCAGTCATTCTCTGTTTTTAAGTCTATTCTTTTAATTCTTGCATCCCACTACCAAAATTCTGTCATTTTTCTCTTAAATTTCTCATCTGAATGCATGCATGTGGTCACTTTCTGTTTTTTTTTTCCTCCTCTTGTGACTCTCAGTGACTTTTGCTCTTAATTCAGAGGTGCTATACAACTGTATTTCCTCCCAAAGCTGACTTTAAAACCTCCTGAGTCTTACACGTCGAATAAATGTTTTTTTTTTATTACATGAATGTGGGGCATAGAGCACAGAACTGGGCTTTTTTCTTAATACCAACAGGAAAAATGGCAGAGGGCAGCTTGTGTTTTGGTGTCACATGGCTTTAATAATGGATGGATGATGAGAGGGAGATTTAATAAATAACAGTCAGAACTCAAATAAAGTTGGACAGAATAATCAGAACTCAAGACATCTGAGCAAAAAAGAGAATGAAGGCCATGATATTAAAGAAAAAGCTTGTAAGCGGATATTGGATTAAGGGTATTTCCCAATGCAGGGTCAAGAGTGCATTTACACTTTTGCAACAGTTTTTTTCCCTTATATTTAAACACTTTCTAATACAGGAATTTTTGCTTTTTGCTTGAGGCGACCCTGAAGGCATCACAATGTCTGCAGCCACAGACAATATAAACTCTTTACAGGTGAAATAGTAAACACGCATGATGAAAAATAGAAAATAGGTGGTGTTGGGACAATTATGTAATCTGTTAAAATGTAGTAAGACAATATGTCTAAAAATGTTCTGTTGAATAAGTACAATATGGGTCTATTCACTGAATAAAATCAAAGAAATCGGATGTTTATTGGTGAATTTACACCATGTTTTAGGGTTAGAATATCTCACAAATTTAGAAATACAACATTCACACAGTTAAAATTATGTCTAGTCATAAAAAAAACGCAGTAAAATGACAAAAATACTTGAACATTTTGTAGCATATTTGCTAATTTGAACAAAACAGTGACTGAAAACCAAAATATATATGTAAAATTAGATGATAATGGTAACATCCCCTGATCTTGCGTCATAATATAACAATTATATTACTTTATGAATTCAACAGTAGCAATTTTGGTTTTGTTTTGCGGCTTTTTAAAATAACTTTGAGCATTTAGTTTTGTTACTTCAGCCAAAAAGCCAAACGTTTTTGAATCACATAAGTTTAGTTTTCATAAAATTAACCACCTTCTTTATTTTCTATAATTTTCACATGTTTCTGAGGTCCAATTCTAAGCGTTTTATAGGGTTCAAAGAACAAATACATCTAATTTAAGCAGAGAATCCATTTGTGTCACTCCCAAGACATTTGGCTTTGACTGTAGGTTTTTTCTAAAATTGTTAAAATACTTAGATTAATGTCCAAGTTTTATTAATATAACGCAAAACGACAATTTTTGAAGCATTTTTAAAGCACAAACCTGACAAATCCCCTGATCACCAACATTTCGATCAGTATTTGTAAATGAACTACATTTACCTCTCAGTTCCACATTACTATTTTATTTATTCTGCAATTTAAATCAAACCATGAAACTGATTTTTCCTCAATACTGAAAATACGCTCGCTTTAAAGCCACACTGGGATTTTTTTTTTTTTCCTTCTGAATATGTAGATTTTATAGATTATGCTGATAATATGGATTCCAGGCTCAAAGGCATTAATGGATGGAAGGATATATAGTGTTACAGACAGAAGTGTTACACAATAATTATTCGCAGCCGCACACATCAACATGCGTGTATGAATATGGAGGTTGGGTCCCAGAAGACGGTCTGGGAAGGAACACGGCGCTGTAGAACATGATACCGAGGTCTGAAAGAAGAGAGCCTCCACTTTTGAAAGGACTCTCTTTGTGCCTCCAAGTAGTTGACTTGCTCCAGGGAACTCTGTGTTCGTCTTTTTCTCTATTTCTATCTCCTCTCTGGTGATGAACAGCGTCTGTATCTGTGTGTCTGATGTGTGCATCTCTATCGGCCAGGAAACAGCCCTCAACATTTAATAGGGTTTCTCCATTTTGCTTGTATTGATCGCTTGGTGGAGGGACAGATTATACATTGGCATTGCACTCGCACCTTTTTTAAGTGTGTGTGTGTGTGTAGCCGATCCCAGGTGGCCTGTCCCACAGTAGCCTAAGTGATTAATGAGCGGCAAAAGGGGCGCTGACAGTCCAAACCTTGGCCCGCCTTCTACCCCCCATTGGGGAATTATGGGTAATTCTTGCCACTTCCTGGTTAAAAGCCCTCCTGGGTGGAAATAAGTGAAAGTAGAAGACGAACAGTGACTTTAAAGACGTGAAATCTAAAACTGAAAGTTACTGTATGGTAGCAGAAATAACTAATATCTATCTAAATAAGAAAGACCATTCATAATGAATTTAAAGCCATTTTCAATATAATTTAACTAGAGCTGGGAATATTAACGCGTTAACCGTGATTAGGAATTTGTTCACCCGATGTACAGTGACACGACAAGATTGTCATTAATGAGAAAGGAGGTAGAACTTTGCAATTTTGAAAGGGAATTAGTTAGTTTGTTAGATGTGTTTGTGTCATAGTATGTTTTTGTTTGTTCAAAAATAATATTTGAGCTGTGAGACCCAATGTTTCAAATATGATACAAACTGAAACTCAAACATGGAAATTGTCTTTATTTATTTTTTTCCTCAAACATCAGACAAATAAAGGGTCCATTTTCAAAGAACTGGAATTTTCTATCAATGATTCAATGGTTGAGGTTTTACAGGGTTAAAGGGCGATCAGTACCTCCTCCATCTTTTATGCTCTAGTCGATACATGCACTAATTGCATGTGCTCTGATAAATTCTGCTGTTTGTGTTAATAATCACTGGTTTTATATTGCACTTACATTTGCATTTCATTATGTTTGTTTGTTTGTTTTGCAAGATTCTTTTAACCATACATGTGCATTTCTCCATTTCTGCATCAAGACACAAAGTAATATATGGCAAATGTAGAAACATGGAAAAAAAATCTGAAAAATGTGCATATTGTAGAAGCTGTTAAGGACGATCTGACCCTGAGGGAATAATGATTTAATATACCACAAGATGACTTATTAACTGCAAATGAGTTCAGATATGCAAGTCCAAATACACCGTCGCATTAAATACTGACTTTTGCCTGTAATAGTCATTTAGTTCTGTGCACGTGTGCTGTGTTTTCTTGTTGAATCTTAATATAGAACATGGGAATTAAATGTCAAGCTTGTTAAAATGCTGCAAATACTACAACACTTGAGGTAACCTAAGACTTCTGCTCCGTACTTTATGTAATTTTATGTAATTCTTCAGTATAGTCAATGAAGACATGTCAAAGTCAACATTTGTATACCGGCCGTTTTTCCCACTGGCGTGACCGGGCAGCAACACATTCGCATGCTGATTAGCTTGATCTTACGTCAGATGACACAACCTTGGGACCGACACAAGTTCGCCCCCTTGTGGCTTTGGGAAGTATAGTGTAAAGAACCTTTCCCAAGGGTCCACCTAGGTCTTGAACCGGCCACTTTCCGAAGTACTTAAAAGAATATTTATTTATTTATTTATTTTTAATTATCCATTTTTCTATGCTCTACATAAACTGTAAATGCTCTGTTTGGGTCTGAATTCTTCATTAATTCAACTCCACAGGTCCATTTTCAACACTATTTCTCAGTAATGACACCAGAAAGGTGGTTCTGAGCACTGGCCCTTTAAATGCATATGAACCACTTCATGCCCCGCCCCCTCCAGGTTATGGGCTGTGCTGCTCTGTCCTGTTCAGCCAACAAATAAACATTTTAGGAAATGGACTGGAAGTTCTGACATATTTTCAGTTTTTTCTACAACTGCTGCTGCTGCCAAACAATTATGTCATATTAAGAGAAAATTTCTCTAAAGTCTTGCCCTTATATGTACAAATGTGCTGATGTAAGCAGTTATAACACGTGACAAATTAAGCAAGAATTAAAACAGGTTGTAGAAATCCACTTGGTTTTTGCCAAAATGAATATAAAGATAGTTTTGCAGCAGCTGGAGGATTCAAATGCAAACTTTATGAACTATTAGCGTCCAAATACACAAATAAAAAAAACTAAATAAAAGTGGGTTTAGATAAATATGAGCCCTTTAACACCATATTACAATGTTAAAAAAAATACATTTAAACTTAAGACTAGACTTGTGTTAATGTAAAAAAACCCCACAAAAACAAAGATTCAGACAGTTACATTTGTTAGTTTTTAAGAAACCACTAAAACCCTGGAAAACATAACATTATGTAATACTGGGATAATATATTGAGTCATTAAAAATGCATAAGAAAAACTGCAAGATGCTGGTATCTTTTACAGCGTCTCTGTGAGCGTGTGCTCTGAGTAGGTCAGTATCACCCATGTGCTCATAATGACAATGTTACATGGCAACGTTAGCCACTACCATTTTTTTTCCTTTCTCCAGAATTAGCGATGACACCAGAGTCCATGATGTGCTTCATGGACTCCGTGGAACACTGCAGCTCACACCAGTGACACAGTGGCGGGTACTTTTTTTTTTCATCATCGACCTGACATCAGCGTCTAAACATCATTATTTTCCCTCCATCACACCTTCCTCTGCCTCCTTTTCTATTCATGGAAATAGGGTGACGGATCTTTCCAGTTCATTATTTTCTATATGTAAAGGATATCAGCTGATAGCACATGTTACTCTCCTTCATACCTCTCCTTCATACCATCCCCTCTGGTTACCTTGCCAACACCGCCGTCATTTAAACCAATCCAGTCAAGGGATTAGTGGCCTGCAGCATACATCTAATCTAAACATGGCACTGGGTGAATTTAAATTGCGTATTTAGAGGAAAGCCTAATGTTTTATAATAAGGTACTCTCCTTTATTTGCATGGTAAATTATGGCTGGTGCAGGTGTGTAGTTCACACACACACACACACACACACACACACTTACCTGTACATGCTGTAACAAAACTCAGACATGTACTGTGTCTGTCCACACACACACACACACACACACACACACACACACTTACCTGTACACACTGTAACAATACACAGACATGTACTGTGTCTGTCCACACACCCACACACACACACACACACACACACACACACACTTACCTGTACATGCTGTAACAATACACAGACATGTACTGTCTGTCCACTCACTCACACTCACACACACACACACATACAGGTCTTAAGGGTCCTGACTTAATGTGAAAGGCATTTGTTCACGCTTCACATACTGAACAGACAGTTCATTTGGCCCTCGGTTGTTCTGCGGTGGAAAATTGTTTGCACATGTGAGGAGAGTCTTTCTGGTCATTTATCTCGTCTGTCCTTGTTCATCCTCCTTAAAGACGTACTCCAAAAACCACAGTGCGAATCTGCGCAATTGTTTGCTTTTTTAATACCGATACTGTACTACCGCCAAATGACGGGGTAGCGGTTGCAGCGGGGTCACGACCCAACATGGCCGCCACCCGGGCACATTGGAGTTTTAAGCGGCCTCTTCATGGCTGACTGATGCTTGTCGTCTGTTGTCAGGACGAAGGTTCTGGATGAGGGCAAATGGACACCACACTGAAAAGCTCCGTTGTGGTTATCAAACGCTCGCTGCTTGGAGGCGACTTTCAAATATACCCGTTCTGTTGGGGAAACTAGAGGTTTTTTTTCCAATGTCGGAAAGAAATAGTATCAAAATAGTTGGATATATTAAACCACTCTGGAACAAACTACACATACAGATGGAATAAATCTGCCAAAGACTCGTGTTTAAAATTAGACTGAGTGTATTTTCCATTTGTCTCAAGTGTGATTAGATGTTTGTTGGCTGTTTGGACCCTGAGTGTTTTTGGCTAACACCCGTGTCTTTCTGCGTTATGCTCCCAATATTGTTTATTTATAGTTAAAAGGAACAGGAAGCAGAAGGTCTTTTTGTTATTAATAGCTGTAATTATCACCTGTTCTTCTCAAGCGTCCACACAGTGCATTCACAACGCGCAAAAAAAAAAAAAAAGCTACGTTCATTTACATTCCGTCCTCATCCAAATTTCACAGTCTGAGCACAAATTCCTCCTTATAAATATATGCAATAGAAGCAGCCACAAAAACATCCTGTTAGCTCCAGAAGTTGGTTTGCACTGGCAAAGAAGGATAGCCAATTTGTCTTTTCCTTTAATTTGTCGCCGATCTGTTGCTCCACAATACAAACAGTTATTCAGGAACATGGTTTACACATAAGAATAACTACAAAACCATGATACACTGGACAGAATTTGTTTTTTTCTGTATTTTTTATTGAATTTTAATGAGGAACTCGAAGTATCCACCTTGTTAATCTAGCTTTCTAGGCAGGCCTGCAACTTTAGTTTTGCTCCTTGGTACATGAGATACTTACCAGGGTATCCTTATTTTTCTGCTCTGTCTGTATTTATTAGAATTAAGTGGCACCGAAACACTTTGTCTAACTTTTTTTTAGGGTAGAGCACAGTGGTAGAGCTAAATTGTTTTGTTTAGAAAATGTTTTTTATGACTGCAGGAGGATTTTTGAAACATTTTGATCCTTTTTTCCATCAACAAATGGCCGGTTCTAACAGAGAAATCAGGACGTCTTTGACTTTGTTCTATTATAATATTAACCAACTGTCTCCAGAGTTTTGTGTGTTACAGAGCTGAAATTATTAATTGAGTTGATTCAATAAAAAAAAACAACAACATTCAATTAAATTTTCCTGATTCTAATAATTGTTTAATCGAATTGAAGAAAAATAACCCATAGATTAATTGATAATAAAATAACAGATAGCTGTGGCTCTAGTATATTTTGTTTTATAGTATTAGAGGTTGGCTGATTGTGATTTTTAAAGACAGAAAATTCTGGCTTTAAGATAGATAGATAGATAGATAGATAGATAGATAGATAGATTTTTTTTATGGGCATTGCAAATAATACAATGAAATTCTAAAGCACAAGGTAAAAACAGGACCCATTAAAAAAAATATATATATAAGAATAATAAATACTAAAAATCAATTATTCCATTCATGCACCACGTCCACACAACACACATGCATGCAAAACAAACATAAAAATATGCAGAAAATATGCAGTGATCATACAATAAGTGATCATAAAATTAAGACATAAAATAGTTCCAGATTATTGTACAGGCCCTTATGTGGGAATTAAGTTATAAAGTTATCGTTAAGTTATATTTTCATCAAACTGATTAACTATTGGACTAAACATAAAGTAATGAATCAAGGAATGCGAAACTGAATATTGAAAAAAATATATATAGATGGAAGTAATTATTAGTCAGTATTTCCATTTCCGTTATTTATATTCGGCTAATGCCAATAATTTATCAAATGTCCTATCAATGCTGCATAAGAGTGTATATAATTAGTGAACAGAGGTTTGTGACATCACAGTGAAATTCTTTTTTGAAGGCAGTTGTTAATGTTTTTCCATTAGCATGTTGGCCTGGAGTGACAGCTGACCATATTTGGACAAAAGGGGCGGAGCTGTAGGAGGATGAGGGATCAGAACCTTCCATGAAGTCTTACCTATTAGTAAATACAGCCTCAGCTATTTAGTAAAATGACAAACTTCCTACAACAAAAGAACCATACAGTGCTACAGTTAAGGTAAAAGTCATAAAATTGAAAAGAAAAAAAAAAACCCTCAGAAAGTCTAATATAATTGAGCAAACTTTCAGCGAACTGACTTGTCAATAAATAACAGCTTGTCATGGTAGACAGTCACGCCTTGTTTTTGGCCTGAGATCTGATTAACAGATCAATAATTTAACCACAAACACTAATTAGAGAGTCCAAATAAAACAAACGAGCACGGAATGAGTCCTTGGAAGAAAAAAAAAAAAAAAGTTCAGCATAAGCCTCTGGGAGTGGAGGCTTTTTGGAGCCAAAGGCAGCTGAAGTCCTCACCCCTTCGCTGAACCATTCCTTAACACATTTTCAGCGAGTTTTAGGGATTAATGAGATGCTAAAACAGCACAGTTTCATTAGTAAAGCTGTGAGTAAAGGTTATTAGGTCTTAATGACGTTTCTAAAGGTTGGTTAACCCTTTATTGGACAAGTGACTATTTTTGGTCATTTCTGCTGGTAATTTCTGTTCGGTGCCATCAAGTAATGGTACTAATGTAAGGGACCATGTGGATGTGATCAGGCGTCTGGATCAGCACGTACTTTATTTTTTAAAATGTATTTAACCTTTATTTACCCAGGCACATAATTAAAAACAGGTTCTTATTTATGGTTGGTTAATGGTTCCTTGAGGGGGTGGGGGTGGGGTCGCTAAAAGTCAAAACAAGGTTATACAACATACAGAAACAAACAGCTAATTAATAAGAACATCACAACTATAACAGTAGTTGGTTTTCTGCAAAACTTTACTGATATTTACTAAATGTCGGAAGAAGAGAAGTGCATAATATCAGTTTTTCCATTAACTCACAATTGCGATAATTTGTTTATTCATTATTGTGAGAAGTCATTCCATAAACATGGTGACGCACGTAAATATGGTGTTGATTTACAGATATATTCATTATTATTATTATTATATATCACTCTCTATTTCTTACAAAATTAAAAATTATTCGGTTTCTTGTTGTGTCCTCAAATACCGCACCGTGATTCTTTTAAAACTCTTCTTCTTCGCTTGTTGTAACGTCTACCAACATCCGGATTTTGTTATTCACATGACTATTTGCGAAAAAAGGTCTTTCCATTGAAGTTTTGCGTAATATACCAATTTTCCAAAGCCTGAAAAATCACCTCTTGCCAACGCAAAAACTTTTCATCGAAAAATGAGTTTTGGCGAAATTGTCACTTTTATGTGAGAAGTTATATTTGCGATATTTGAGGGTCAGTGGAAAAGCATCTAGTGAAAACTGAGACAAATGCTTGACAAGTGTAACAGTCAACTAAAATTTGTTGCAGGTTTCGCTTAAAAACAGTGTTCTAATGTTCTAAAATACATGTTTTCTTCACCTTACATGTGTTTTTCTTTAACACTACTTGGATTTTTCAAGGAACCAAATATGGTAACTTCATTGAGCTTGATTTTTTTTTTTTTTTTTTTTACATGACTATTACTTTTGCGAATTTTTTCCTAAATTTTGTGCAGTCCTCCACACATAATAACACACCAAGCTAGTGTCCTATAAAGGGTTATTAGCAAAAACAACAGATCTTCTTAAAAACGTGATTCCTGTGAACATTGTTTCAGCATTTTCATCTTTCAGATCATCTGTTGGTGAAATCATGCGAATCCCCATAGGTCTGATTGGAAGGTAAGACGTGCACATGCAGTATCAGCTGGCAGAGCTCGGGCTGGCGAGTTAATTGTCTGAGACGTACGAGCCCAGCGGATGATGGAGCTCATCCTTTGATAAGATCTTCATCCGATGCCATCCTCTTAGTCGGGCCTGGGTGTTGGCACAGCACCTTGGCAGTGCGCTCCATTTGTCACTCTGACTCCGTGGTTGCTTTGCTAACGAGACCTTGGGAAAGTATACGAAGCGACGTGTTACTGTAGAGTTACAGTCTAATTAAGTGTTGGGTGATGCCAGGTGGATGCTGGCGGCCCGGCAGCTAAATAAAAGCGCTGGGATGCATTAGTCTTACAGGTTGTTCCAAGGTTGTTGGCAGCGGGGTTGATGGATTGTTGTCTGTTTGTTTCAGCATCTCCACATGCATATGAGGGAAGTGTGTGGTCTGGCGTTACCGACCGCCTTTTTCTCAGTTTAATATCTCGTCCTCTGAGGTACGATGTCGCTACATGACTTAATCAAGGCTGTTGTGTATGTCTGCGTATGTGTGCGTTGATGTTTGGGGTGACCGGTTACCAAGCGACAAGCAAAACAACTAGTTGGCAGGCTTTGGCACTCAAGAAACTCATCTGCATGAACATCCAAGACGTTGTCCCAACTTTCTTCCCTTTGTTACGCTGCTAAAATATCCCCAGCATGCGTTCATTGTGTTTCCAGTTTCGTCCTCGCAAACAGCAGTTTTTTTTCCCCCTGTTGTTCTGTGCTCTCCTCGTCGTCTTCTGCAGTTTTGTTGTCATGGTTGAAAGTTCCTGTTCATGTTGCCCTGGCAACCCACTCTGGAATCCTGTTGGGGTCTTCCAGTGGTTTGGTTCCTGATCTGAATTCAGAGTGGCCCCCTTGCCTTGCACTTCTCCAAGGTCCTGCATATTTCATGTACAGCTCCGTTATAAATATATGCCAGTGACACTGAGGCTGTCAGCGTGTTGAATATCCAAAAATCCACTTTCATGAATAAAGACAGTAAATGCTGTTTTTGAGCTGTCAGACATTTCTCATTTATCCGTTTTTGATGATTTTGCCTCTTTAAATTGTTGACACCTGGCTATTACACTGTTCCATGTCTGTCAGAGTAAGGATAAAAATCTGAAAAACACTGGCCTGATACATGGGATATTAACTATTCAGATTCAGTTTCCAAAGATTTGAAGTTTAAAAACTCCATCGCTTTGCAATAATGATTTTTTTTTTTTTTTAACAGTTTTGTTCAGTAAAATGTAAGAAAAATATTGACAAATATCACTGAATAGTTTTCAAATGTCAGTTTGGTTTACAGCCCAAATACATTATATTTACTATCATAGAGGATTGAAAAAAATATTCTGACTGGATAGTTTAGTGGTTTACACAGCTGACTTTAGTGTGCAAGGTTGTTGGTTCAAATCCCGGGTGGCAAGGGGGCACAAACAATCTTGTTGAGTAACCCAACCCCGGGCATCTGACGCAAAACTTGTGCTAAGTCAATATGTGAATGATTTGCCGTGGTGACCCCTGAAGGGGAAAGGAGAAGAAGAGGATAAGAAAAAGAAATATTGAAGTTTTTTTGTAGATTAGTCAAACCATTTACTTGATTATCAAAGTCGTTAGTGTGTGATTTAATATTTGGCAGCTAATTTAAGTAATTGATTATTGATTGCAGGCCTATTCCTCTGATTAGGATTTTCATTAAGGGAAAAATAATAATAATGATGATGATGATGATGATAATGATATGCACATAAACCAAAAAAGCTAGAAAGACTTCACTAGTGATGTTTAATACATATCCAAAAACACATATTAGTTGTTGAAAATGACAAAAAACCATCTGAAGCCATGACTGCAGTAGTTGCGTTCTTCGTCTGTATTCAGTCTGCTGCCGTACCGTATCCATAAAACACTTCCAGGTGTCAGTCGGCCACTTTACAGTCGAGGATGAAGAGCAGAGGAAGTGGATGAAGTGAAGATATAAGTCTGATTTTAGGCAGGAGAAAAGTTTGACGCTAGCTAATGTTTGTGCATTAGCTAATTAACGCTAGCTCTCACTGCACCTGTCAAACCGGCGAAAAGGCTTTTATGAGGTGTTGATCGTCTTCACACCTCATGTTTCGTTTGTCAGCCCTGTATTTACACAGATGTTGTGTTTAATTTCAGTGGTTTTAGCCCCTTCTGAATCATATTTTTGAGGAAGCAGCTGTAGTAAATGTGTGTAAAGGCTTTTCCTAGGACCAACCCAGTCTGAGATTGCATGTGCACTTTACTGTTTTATTCTATTTTAAGATCTTGCTTATTGTATATATTGTATTTTATTTTTATTTCTATTTCTATTGTACCCTATTGCTGCTGTTACGTGACAATTTCCCAGCTTGGGATCAATAAAGTATTTTCTATTCTATTCTATTCTATTCTATTCTATTCTATTCTATGAGACCCTACCAGGGCTAAAACTGCCCCCAACATCATAGCTCCTATGGTTGTTAGGGCTCTCAAACTCCTCCACCACGATAATGTAACAGTTCCAGGAGGATTTTAATGAAATAGAATAAAATAAACAAGTAATATTGAGTTATAATGGACTATCAAATTTTACAAAAACATAAAATATGAACAAAACCAATGTGAGCGTTTGGTTTCCTGTATTTAATTCCCTGATCATGTAGATGTTCATTAATTTTCAGAGTTAATTCCAAGGTTATTATATAAACTGTGGAAAAAAAGTGACTTTTTCAGCAAAGATATTGCGAACTGAACGTAAAAACAAGTGTATCCATCCACTGTCATTTATCAAAGTCCATGGGTTTTACTGGTGAATCAATGTTGTAGAAGATGACAGTGTTTCCATGGTAACTACAGAGCCTTTAAACATGCAAATGAGTCATATCTGATGACCATGATATGATAATAAAATGCATTTTACACCAATTATTTACATGTACTGATAAAATTAGTGGATCAACAGGCATCAGTAGAAGGTTTTGGTCGCTGGTGGAGGTTTGGGTTAATATATTTATTAATAATTTACAAATAAAACTACTTTCATCATCTTTTAGTGCCCTGCTGACCTTTCCTCTAGTGTTCTCCTCCTTCCCACTATGTTTACCTCCACGAAAAACTGTATTAAACATACAGATCAGATGGCTGTCGTATTACTGGAGCTTATTCCAAAGGATGCTTCGCTGTCATTCGAAACCCGGTCTGAGTGTAGAGATGGCCGAGATTAGAGTTACACGACGATGATGAAATATAGATATTGAAGGTGGCTGTCTTTCTGGATATTTCATATTTTCTGTGTTTGTGAGGGGGTGGTGTGAGATGTGTTCCTGCCTGAAGCTACTATAGGAGGACTGTGAAACCCGTCCCTATGGACTTCTTCAGACTTGTGAAATGTGTCCCAGTAGGATTTTACCAGCGTTTCACGTCCTCGGAAACACATTTAGAGATTGGATCTCCTTCCCTGAGCATCAAACCATCCCCACTTTCTGAATCTGAACGCTCCCCCTCACCAGGGATGTGTGTATTTTCAGCTCGTCTTAAGCCAATTATACAATAACAGCATGGAGCCCTTCCACATACATGTAAGTCCGGCTTCAGCGGAAAAATTAATCCAGATTTGAAATGGAGCTTCATATATAAAGACTAGAAAAGCACTCGGGAGAGCGCAAACCTCCGCCAAGCAGCACAGTTCAGGTCACACATTTGAAGACACTATATAAGAAAACAGGACTTCCACTGCTATCTGGTGGACATTTGTTAGTACTACAACAGCGTCAATAATAACTAATAGAGAATCATTAAAAAAATTCCTGGATCCAGACGGTGATCCGGATCACCTCCAAAAAGCAACCACTTCCAGATCTCACCATTACCAACCTATCCTGAAAATTTCATCAAAATCCATCCTTAACTTTTCGAGTTATGTTAACCAACAAACAAATAAACAAATAAACACTGGCAAAAACATAACCTCCTTGGTGGAGGTAACTATTACTAAAACCCTGCACATTTTCCTTTTTCTTTCACGCTGATTTTTCATGGTAAAGAACGTTGTTTGAACAAAGTTTGACACGGTCGGTATATTTTCACATTTAGCTGCCGTAGTGGGAAAGTTTATCTGCTCACCTCAAAGTTTAATTTAGGGATTACGGGCAAAATCTCTGGCATCGCTAATATTTCAGAGCTGATTGTGACCTGGTACTTGATGTTTAGAAATGTGACATAAAAACCCATTTCTGTCAGCGCTCATGCTCTGAAATGGACCTTTAGTACAGCAGCAAACATCCTGTCTGCAGCAGTTTAGAAACTGATATTTACATATTCAGAGATTGTGGATATTTTAATGAGGGGAAGTTATTTATACAGTTTTAATGAGGTTAGTGAACTTTGAAAACACTGTTTTATACAAAGATGATTTTTTATTATGTCTTATAACAAGTCTGGAGGGGATCTTGTGCGCATCTAAAGTAACTGTTAAGTGTTAAAAATAAAAGACTACAGATACTTTGAATGTGAATAGATGAAGATTTCTACTGTGAATAACATCTAGAAATATAATATGAATATAAAAGCTAGTGATCTATGTAATTCACTATACTGTGTGGAGTTCAATCATAATTGACTTCATCACTGAACCTCATAGTCAGCGTTAATGTTTAGTTTTTATCTGCTTTACTTGCCTTTAAGATATCAGGTAAAGTTGAATCTCAGCTCTTCAGTGGTATTACAAAGATCTGATGTGGACATTTTACTCCATAATGACTCCATAATATATATATATACATACATACATAGACTCCATAGAACATGGTGTAACCTTGATTTACCATAATTTCTTAATTTGAGGCTGTAGCTTGAATAGGAACGCATAGATGTTAACAGTCTTTCATCTGGAAATCTAAAACATCTATGTTCAACTTTCTAATAAGGAAAAAAAACACAATCTTGTAGGTTACACGTAAAAAAAATTACATTTAATTTTAATTTAATTTAATAAAAAAATGTTGCATCTGTAAATAGCGACATCAGTAACTGCTGATGACGTAACAGGTCTTGAAGGGTTTTCTCATTTAGGGGAATATTTTAACCCCTAACCCTTGTAACTCTGTTTCAAGCAGTAGAGACGAGCACAAGGGGGTGAGTTAGTATTAGGCCTTAGTGTCATTCCAGTGTTTCCCGCAGGAAATTGCTTAGTAAAGGTAGTGAGTTGTCGGGGGGTGTTGAGGCATTGCAGTGTTGAGTTGCGGCGTTCCATTGTGCTGTTGCATTGTGGCATTGCGTTGCGGTGTTGAGTTGCGGCTTTGTATTTTGTAGCAGCGCAGCATTGCACCGATAGCGTACCGATAGCGTAGTGAGCCATAATTGAGTAATTGAGCCTCGAAGACGACAGATACAGTGTAGTAATACATCCAACCACTAAGTGTCACAATTTACACTCATCAATACTGTCTTAGTGCCTGCACTTGACAATGCATTACTACTTCGTTTGGTTTATTTATTTTTTTTTCGCTCGGATGGAATTTTTTGGAAATGTGTGAGTTGGTGAAAAACTACTGACATATTTATGACAAATACCCAGGGCTGGGTCGTTTTACTTCCTACTTATAATACTACGGGGGTAAGGAATGGTGCGGACCACCCACAAAAGTGAAAATGAACGTTAACACTCATTTCTATTTTCCTCCTGAAGCTTCAGTTTTAAACCTTACCAGTGGAAACGCTACAACATTAGTATCCACATTAATACCACTGCCATCTACATGTTTATTACTGATTTTCTTCTTCTCAAAAAACTAAACTTTTCTTTGTGGTATTTTGGCCTGTGTGGTGAATTCAGAGTGGCGCCCCCCGGTGGATTGATTGAACAGCGCTTTGTTTCATTTATAATAAAGTAGATTTTCAAAAGTCACAAAGAATTGTAATGTGATTACTAAATACTCATATTGGTACTTGGTATTGGCAAGTATGCAAATGTAAGTACTTGTACTCAGTTTTGAAATAAGTGATATTGTTCATAAATCCCTTCATATAAACTGAACTTGGTTGCGAAAAAGTGAAAATTAGAAGAGATCAAGAGTATAATTTTAATTTGGGCAAAAACTTCATCAACATAAACACACAGTATCCTAAAGGTTTCTTGGATTTTCAGTCCAAATATGAACCCAATCCAGTAGAACAGAAACACGTGCTAATGACACTGAACGTTCCGAACTAAAGCTTAGATTGTTCAAGGTCTCATGAACTGAAGACAAGTTTTCATGTGTGTTTTTTTTCTTGCTTGGCTTGTCTTAGTGTGTGTTCCAAGTTCTCTTAAGTTTATTTTGGAGCTGTAGCCCAACTGTGTCTGGAGTTCAAAGACATTCCCACCACCCAAGTTCTACCCAGAATGCTGTGCTTGGAGACTGTGCCAAACTGACAGACACCTACAGACACCTCAGTCGAACGGGGCCTAGCAAGTGTTGACAGACACGAACCCTGCCAGTAATGATCCTTGTACCTGGAAAAAGAAAGAGAATATATGAACGTCTGTGACTGATGTTGATAGTAATTAAAAGGCTCGTGTCAGAGTGGGAGTGATGGTGGCGAGTTCGTGGGAGGAAAGGAAAGTGGGAAAAGTAAAAGACAAGAACTCCACTCTGAGGCCTCCTTTATTTGAGCTGCATGTTCCTTGGATGGTTTTAACAAACTGTCGGAAACTACGCTCGTTTCTCATGTGTGTGATCAGTGTACGCTGCACGCTTTCTGCTGGTCTCCCTCTGTGTCTGTTGTCGCTGTGTATCTGGTTTACTTCTGCATGATTGAAAAGAGACTTGTGCCTGCGAGAGCGAATACAGATGCAAAACAGCAACAAATTGAATTATTGTTTGGAGTGCGGCTTGTCACAACAGCGGCGTCAGGTGGTTTGAGTCTTCTGCCGCATAAAAGCAGAGGTGGAGGATCTTAGAAAGGCGAGATCCGGGTGCGCTAAATATAGAATAAATGCAAACTAAAGGGGTGATTATGTGGTTTTTAATATGCAGGTTATTCATTTGAATCCGAGCCGTGCAGGTAGAGCTTTTTTCTTTGAATACGTTTCTAAAGATAGAAAACGCCTCAGGCTTTTGCTGGTGAGGGACATGAGATTAAATTAATGATACGGAAGAGTAGAAACTGCCTGTAATAAGACAAAAAAAAGGGGTCTAGATCAGGGGGGGTCAAATATGCAGCCCGGGGGTCAAATCCAGCCCTTGTGATGACTTTGTGAAATGCTAAAATAAAATTCAAATATGAACAATCATTTTAGTTCAGTTCCATAGACAGAACAATTCAATTAAAGTGGGTCAAATCTGTAAAATACTACC
>JAPSES010117499.1:0-16919 GCA_029822895.1 Maxillicosta whitleyi | reverse complement strand
GGATTATTCTCTGATTGTATTGTCTTTCTTTCTGTGCTATAGATATCACAAAGGAATCACTGAAAACTACTTACAGCTTCATGTTCCGCCCTCTTGGAAAACTAAGTCACGATGAATACTCGGCAATTTCCGTGAGGTGCTTGATCAAAACAAATGGGTGAAGCTCTGATCCACGAATTTAGCGCACTGTTGTCAGCAAAAGTTGGTTCAACTGTTGAAAATGATCAGATTGCTAATAGTCTTTCTATAGGAATTGATACAAAGGCTTTTAAATTTATGACATTTTGAATTTAATACCTTATGCGTCTCTTTAAACTTAAACAAACGGATAGTTGTTAGCTCTTGCTTCTTCCAACTCTGCACCATTTGCAATCAGATGAGAATCATTCATGCACTCGTGTCATCTAGACAGGACTGCATGAAGATAAAATGATTAACAAAAAAAAAAGGAAAAATGTCATGTGGTCTTCAGGGATGAGTAGAGACAGGCTCTGGGTGGTCAGTAGGTGCCACATGACTGGACAACTACAGCTAATGTGATCAGGGAGATAAGTAGGAAAGTACTTGATGTGTCATCTGGAAAGAAACTAGATAAGGACACTTGGTGATGAGGGAGGAAGTGCAAGAGTGTATAAAGAGAAAGAGGCTAGCAAACAAGAAGTGGAACTCTGAGAGGACTATAGAGGGTAGACAGGAAGGGAGATGCAGTATAAGATGAAAGCAGAGGTGGTAAAGGTCAAGCAAAGCATGTATGATGATTTGTAAGCTAGGTTAGACAGTAAAGAAGGGAGAGAATGATTTGTACAGAGAGGTGAGGCAGAGATGGGAGAGATGTGCAGCAAGTTAGGGTCATTAAGGACAGAGATGGAAATGTGTTGACAGGTGCCAGGACTGTGATGGGAAGATGGAAAGAGAACTTTGAAGCATTGATGAATGAAGAAAATGAAAGAGAAGAAAGAGTAGAAGAGGTGACAGTTGTGGACCAGGAAGTAACAAAGTTCAGTAAGGTTGAAGTGAGGAGAGACGTGAAAATGATGAAGAGTGGAAAGTCAGTTGGTCCTGATGATATACCTGTGGAATTAAGGAAGTGTCTCAGAGAGGTGGCAAAGATTTTGACCAGGTTATTCAACAACATTTTAGAGAGTGAGATGATACCTGAGGGACAGAGGAGAAGTCTGATGGTGCCCATCTTTTAGTACAAGGGAGGTGTGCACCATGTGACAACTACAGGGGAATAAAGTTGAAGAGCCAAATGGTGAAAGTATGGGAAAGAGTTGTGGAAGCTAGACTTAAGACAGAAGTGATCTTGTGTGAACAGCAGTATGATTTCATATTTTACATTACATTTATCAGACACTTTTATCCAAAGTGACTTACAATAGAGGACATACACATAGAATATAACACTTACAGATACAAGGTGTACAGGAAATATACAGAACAATAGGTGAGACTGCAGACTGGGGTTAGTAGGGTTTGTTTTGTTTTGTTTTTTTGCGCTTTCGCACAGGGTCAGGTACAGTAAACCGACACATTCACACACCACAGGGTCTACCCCGGGTCTGGGCAGCTCAGACATCAGTGCAGTAAATAGTCTTTAAAGAGGAGAGTCTTTACATGCTTCTTGAAGGTTGAGAGAGATGATACTAGTCTTGTTTCAGGAAGTTTGTTCCACCACTGAGGGACTATTACTGAGAACAGTTTGGCCTGGGATCGCTTAGAGCGAACTGGGGGTACGGGTAAGTTGGTTTTATTGAAGGAACGCAGCTCTGTGGAAGGAACATATGGTCTTAGTATTTCTTTCAATAAGCTGGGGCTGTTCCTGAGATGGTTTTGTATACACACACACACACACACACACACATATATATATATCAAGAAAGAATACAGCAGATGCAGTTTCCATTGAGGATGCTGATGGAGTAGTACGGGGAAGGTCAGAAGGAGCTGCATTGTGTCTTCATAGATCTGTGAACCATATGACAGGGTGCCCAGAGAGGAAATCTAGAGTGGCACAGAAGTATGTAACAGAAGTACAGGATATGTATGAGATCTGTAAGACAATTGTGAGGTGCACTGTAGCTGTGTCAGAGGAGTTCAAGGTGGAGATGGGAGTGCACCAGGGGTCAGCTCTGAGCCCCTTCTTGTTTGCTATGGTGATGGACAGGCTGACTGATGTAGTTAGACAGGATTCTCCCCCTGGACTTCTGTGGCAAGAACAGGTGGTGGTGGTGGTGGAGGGGGGTTGAAAACCAGTTGCAGCAAGACAGAATACCTGTGTGTGAAGGAGAGGGACCAAAGTGGAACAGTGAAGTTACAGGGAGCAGAGATAAAGAAGGTGGCAGATTGTAGGTGCTTAAGGTCAACAGTTCAGAGCAATAGTGAGTGTGGAAAAGAGGTGGAAGAAGTGTGAGCAAGCAGGTTGGAATGGGTGGGGAAAAGTGTCAGGTGTGTTGTGTGATAAAAGAGCGTCAGCAAGAATAAAAGGAAAGGTGTACAAGACAGCGGTGAGACCAGCCATATTGCGTGTGTTAGAAACAGTGGCACTGAGGAAAAGACAGGAGGCAGAGATGGAGGGAGCAGAGGTTAAGATGAGGAGGTTCTCAGTGGGAGTGAGCAGGATGGATAGGATCAGAGGGACAGCACATGTTAGAGGTTTTAGGGATGAAGTCAGAGAGGCCAGACTGAGGCTAGGTTTACACGATGACAGTGTATACAGAAGACGCAAAAGTGTTGTCACGTCTTCACTTTTTATTTCATGTCTAGACGAGCATTCTTGGGAGGAAATCTGTGTGCATACGGTGACGCAAAAGTTGTGTACAAATCGATTGCTTATGCATGACAGACGACTAGGTGGCACTGTGATACACTGACACAAACGCCGCGATGCCTACGCGCACCAAGTTTCAAGTTTATTAGCCATATCAACAGTATGGACATACAGTTACTAGGAATGCATTTTGGTGTGCTCACACATACATCACACATACAATAATATAACAAAGGCACATACAGTGCATGCGGAGAATCTTCCTTCTTCTCCTCACTGTGCCACGAAATCAGAAAACATGGCTACCGCTAACAACAAGAAAAACTTTGTGTGGTCAGACGAAGAGGTTGAGCTATTGCTACATTTATTATTGCGGCCAACGTAGCCTGAAGGTCTGAAGCATGGATGTAATCCGACATGTTTGTTTACTGCGTGACGTAAACACGCCTACTCGACGTGAGCAGAACAGCAGATCTGAGCCAGTTTTGCGTCTTTGCCAGTTTATGCGGAAACGCATAAGGGCTTGCATCTTCAAGCCCTAAAAAAAACGCCGTCACCATATAAACGAAAGGCACTTCCGATAAAATATTTTATATCTTTACTCACAAGCGTCTCCGTGTAAACTGGGCCTGAGATGGTTCAGACATGTCCAGAGAAGGGATAGTGAATGTGTTCGTACAGAGATGGTGAGGCTGGAAGTGCCAGGATTGAGGTCTAGAAGAAGACCCAAGACCAGATTTATGGATGTAGGTAGTGGGTGTGAGAGAAGAGGATGCAGAGGATAGGGTTAAATGGAGGAAGATGATTTGCTGTGGCGACCCCTGAAGGGAAAAACCAAAAGGAAAAGAAGACTCAGGTCATCTAGGCTAGAACATTGCTACTCTCTTTACATCGCCATCTCTCGGACCACTATGGGATGGGTACAATTAGTGCAAAACACTGGTGCTGACCTATTAACAAAAACATCACCCCTATTCTTGAATCTCTTCCGGGCTCATCGTCCACTTCAAGATAAACTTCAAAATCCTCTGAAAAGTTTATAAATCACTCTTCACTCTTGAACTTCTCATCTCTTACAGAACCACAGATCCATCTTGGTTTGTTGAATGTGTTTCTGTTCCCAGAGGCGAAGGACCAGGGGCTTTTTCTGCTGTGGTTCATAGGTTCTAGGATGTCCTGCCAGAGGTCGAGGGACAACTGGAGTCTGTTGATGTTTTTAAGAAACTCCAAAAGACCGACTTTTACTCTGTAGCTTTTAAGTGACCTTTGGGAAAACAGATTTTTGCTAGTTCCTTTTAAAACTGTTTTACTATGTTTGTGTTATACAACTGAAATTTAAAAAAAAGCTTCATTCAGCCTTCTTACAATGGAACCATAATCCCATACTGTTCACTTTACAAAGGTTTTAAATGATGTAAAAAGAAAACATGGTTGACCTAATTATAACCTATGCTTTAATGACCCATTGCTACACACAATGACGAACAGAGTAGCAGGTACGTTCAATATATGTATGACAGTCATTCATTTTGTCATCAGTGTGTGTGTGACTAACGAAAAAAGTGGCATTTCTAAAAACTGTAAAATGATGAGTCTGGTGTAAATGTAAAATGTTTTAAGGACTGGCTGCAGTATTTTCAGATAGGGTAAATGAAAAAAAGTTGAATATTTTCTACTACTGAGCCTTTTCTGCTCCTGTCTATGTGCATCACCAGGGTAAAAGAAAATAAACAACTATATTGTGAAATATTGATGACAAAAGAAGCTTTTACATGAAACAACACAAAGCAAATCTGTCATGATACATGAAGGAGTACATGATGCCTAACAAAAACGGAGGGGTTATTGTTCTGTGGACCCTAACCAAAATGTCTATACAGTATTTATGAAGACGTGTCAATAAGCCTGTTCTCCCTGAGGCGAAAACACAAGCTCAAACTCCACTGGTGTTTTAATAAAAACAGGACAGAGGGCTGACAGTGATCAGTATGCATTCTACTTCATGAAAATACATCCAGGAAAAGAATGAGATGCAAATGACTGCTGTAACTGTAATGGAGTGTAATTATAATTACTATGGCTAACTCCCTTCATGAATATTAATCAAAGCTTATGTAGCTTACGTTGTGAATGGTAACTCATGTGAAATACCATGTATTGTCTATTTACTCTGACCGGGAAAGTATTTTTACCTTTATTTATTTTATTTTTTTTCAATGAGGAAAGAGTTGATATTAGAATTACATGTATTTTGCACCAACATCTTGGAAAAACTGGACTATTTTAAGAGAGATACAAGTAAGACAATTTTTGAAAATACTTTTGCTTTGAAATCAAATCAAGTTCTCTAATATTCCAAGCAGGTTGTATTTGAGACACTCCAATGCCAAGACTGATGTTGGGCAGAAAACTGACTTTGTGCCTGCCAAGCTCAACACAAAGGTTAGAGCGTAACATCAGCTTCAGAGCTATACCTGTGAAGTTGGCACGGTTTTCTGGTTTTAATTATATACTCTGCCAGACTTTACAATAATGCCTCCAAAACATCAAAGTAGTTTGTAAAGATAAAGAGTAACAGCAAATATTTAGACTAGCTTAATATATTATACATGCTTACAGAACATGTATTATAATGTGTTTCTACCTGTAAGTACTGCATAGTTTATGACACCTTTAGTCAACTTTTGTCTTTCATAAACCCTAGAGTATTTTCTACAAACCCTTAAAATGAAGTGGATCCGTGTGAGGTGAGCTTCAGGTCCACTGGCTTCAACCAAAGAAAAAAAAAAAAAAAAAATTTCTAGTTTTCAAAGAAAAGACAGCAAAAATCGAACGATTATCAACTTTTCTTTTTTTTTTTTTTTTTTTTTTTTTTTTGTTGCTGCAGAAAGGCTTTTCCCTTGCTTTTTATATCCTTGTTCTGAGCTGTTAATATGATGAGGACAAATGAGTGACATTTTCCTCCTGTATTGTGATTGTTGAACAGTGGCCCCTGGGTAACGCAGTGGTTTACGCCACTGACTTTGGTGCAGAAGATGTCTGGTTCAAGACCCAGGCAATCCCTTAGGAAAGGTTCTTTGCACCATACATACAGGGGGTGCAAGTCTCATTGTGCCAGTCCCAAGCCCAGTTGTGTCAGGAAGGGCATCCGACGTAAAAACCTCTGCCAAATCAACATGGAAAGGTGATTCGCTGTATTAATGGTTTTCATCATTAAATACACCAAATGTTTCTCTCTCTGTAATGCCACACCTTGTTATTTTGTGGGTAGTTTTGTATAGTGTAAATGGTTTCTATTATTGTAAAGTCACAGTGCTGGTATTGAGAGGTGGATTAAGTTGATAAAGTTCCCACTGAAGGCCTCTGTGTACGACGATGTGTGTGTGTCTCGGGATTCATACAAAATCTGGAAAATGCTGACTGCTGAAGTTTGGCGTACTTATATATTTTGGGTCAACTAACAGACTCACAAAAACGGCAAGTTGATAGGACCAATATTTTGGGAGATATTAGTAATTTTGTATTATAGTAGCCTTACAATCATGGTGCTATACCATGAACACTTTGGCGGTTACTGCTGGACAAATGGGGTCCAACATGTACAAATACACCACAGCATAAAGACTACCACATCTGTCTGTCTGTCTGTATGTAAGGTCACCGTGCCCCGGTCACATCCCAACACTGAGATGTGAACCCAAATGCATAGGCTGGGCCAGGAATTAGGGCTTACGCAAAATAACAGTTTATTAGATTTCAGCAAACAATTTGTACTAAAATCATAGCTGGTGGGTCTCCGGTCTGAGAGGGTAACCCAACGTCATTTGTGGGGGACAAGCCAGGGGTTGAAAACCAGGAAAGCAAAGAAAACAGGAAACCCAAGCAAAAGCACTGACGGGGACAGACAGGTTCTAATCAGAGGACAGGCAAGGTTGAACACTGAGGCATGTAGAATCCAGCAACAGCACATGAATGAGGTACGCAAGAGCAGAGTACCGTAACGAGCGAAGAAGTCCAGATCCAGAAAGGCAGTCTGAACAGGCTGAGGAACGAGAAGGCAAGGCTCGGGAAATCCAGGAGTCAAAACAGGTTACGATCAGGCAGGAATAAAAAAAAAAATCCCGTAGTTTTTACAGAAAAAACTGGCAGCTGGGGTTACCAGAACAATTCCCTAAAATGTACAGCAAAACTGTTGGCTTTACTCGATAACATGTATTTTTTACAGTTTAAACCTGGATTAAACACACTGAAGTTCAGTCATATTAGCATGGACCTTATGCAAATATAACAAGTCCACTGTGTTATATACGGGTGTAAAGTGTAAATTTACCAAACAACATGTAAATTTTACAATTTACACCTGTATATAACACAGTGGACTTTTGTTATATTTGCATAGTGTCCATGCTAATGTGACTGAACTTCAGTGTGTTTAATCCAGGTTTAAACTGTAAAAATTACATGTTATTCAGTAAAGCCAATTACAGTTTCGCTGTACATTTTTTTACGGAATTGTTCTGGTAACCCCAGCTGCCAGTTTTTTTCCGTAGAAATTACAAGATTCATTATTTTTTTAAACAGCACTTTTCTGCTAAAAACATCAGCATCACCTAAATCAGGTAAAAATGTAGCCTCCACCTATTTTGCCCAGTGTGATTGTGAGAAACAATAACCATTCCATTAATAAAACCCAAGTTTGAATCGCAAGTGATTCAGTATTTTTGTAGTTCAGTAATTATAGGCCCATTTGTTGCTTAATGCATATTCACCATAAAATAACCATTTTACCGCAAAAATCATTAATACAGTAAATATGGTATCACACGAGGGCAAACAGGCAGTAAAGACACCAGACACAATACAGGAGGAAGGCTGACAAAATAAAACAGGAAATGACACAAACGTCTGGTAACAGACGTGACACCCTCTTCCATTTTTTCTGGATCTGCCACTGTGTAATTTCTAAAAATCTACTGTACTCTGATTTGATGTGTGCCAAACACATCCACAGAACTTAGACTTTGAGGACATCAGGCATTTTACAAGAGTCCTCCTCACCACGGATGTGTCTGTGTGTGTATTTGTAGAAATAAATGATCGCTACATAAACTCCAATTTTCCATTTGCTATTTGTTTAAAGCTGCGGCACAGACCAGAAATCAGCAGGAATAATAACTTGTTTGTTTCTGCCACAGTGGGACTCCGAAGTGGAAACAACACGCACATTCATATGCATCAAGCCGAATGTGCGAAGTCTGATGCTTTGAACAAACACATATCTGTCACATGCATTTATTCTATGTTGGAAAAGTGTAATGATTGATGTGTAAATCACTGATATGAACTCAAAGACTCGGTTCTGTACGGAACATGTCTGTTACGTGGTATGTATTCACTTCACATCATCATCATCATACATGTTGTGTTCTTTAACCTGCAGAGTAAAACACCACTAACTGACCTATGTGCATTATCAGTCGCCTGTGGATCCAGGAAACAGAATCTTTATCAAATACAGATTCAAAGCTGATTTAAATTGTATGATTTCTCACAATAAAGATGTGGGGAGCCCTAACCCTAAAAATATATTCAGCAATTCTAACACACATATGGGCCAGTGTTTAGAGGAAGTAAATACTGTCATCGGTTTCTGTGGGAACTCACTATCAGATTACATGAGGAAATTAAAGAACAGCACTGGTGTAACGATACCAAAACACTTCTGCTGTCTTTAAGTCCTGCTTTTTACACACAGAACAAAATCATAGCGATAAGAAAGCTTTGGTTGGGAGAAAATAATACAGGCAGTCCTCGGGTTATGAACGAGTTCCGGTCCTACGCTGTCGACGTAAACCGAATTTCCATGTAAGTCGGAATTAACCCTTTAGTACCCCTAAATACCCCCTAAATCTCTAAATAACTATCCAAATACATGTATTATACTTCATATTAATAAAATAAAGTAAAAAATAAGATACTGTATGTGCAGTGTACAGTACGTATGTACAGTAATGGCGGATGAGACTCCAACATCGTAAAGTCAAAATAACGTAATTCGGGTACGTTGTAACCCGAGGACTTCCTGTAAGCCCCCACTAACATTTCCAGGAACTTTTATTACCAGGAATTTACTTACCTTAAAAACCTTTTGAGCTTATTAACTGAATATGTTCTTTAGAATATTTGGTGACATGGGCGGGCAGAGGATTGTTATGTACTTGTACGAGCAAGCTTCTCCTCTTTTACAGCATTTTTTCAAATGAAACACGAACAATGTGAAGATCACAGAACTGGAATTAACAAGTCTGCAGCTGCACACCGGAAATATAAGTTTAGGTTAAATATTGTGCGGAACACTTCACGTATGTTTCACCAATCATTCTTCAGCACATAGCCCTACCCTTCAAGAATTCTGAAGACTCAAGAATCTAAAAAAAACCCTACCCTCTTAAAAAAAAGTGTTTCCTATGTGTCTGTCTGCTGATCCATTAAAAGACTTTAAAAGTCTCAAACTGTAAATGTCCTAAATTAAGGCCTTAAATACCCTTAGAATCAACAATTAATTCTTAAATCTGACCCTCTGTGGTCTGAAAAATCCCACAGACTCAAATTAATCATATTGCTATTCTGTTGGTCTTTGTACTGACTTAAGGGTCTTAGACCAGCTCTAAATGTTAAGTATCATGAGATAACTTTTATGATGTGGCGCTATTTCTTTTATTGAAATTTGAAAATTTTATTGAATTTTTTTTATTGAAATCTATTGAAATTTCTTATTTTCTAATACTTTTGTAATTTTATAAATTCAAATCTTAATCTTAATCAATCAAATCTTAATGTATTTCTTATTTATTTCTTATTTCAACCTGCCTTAAAATTGTATTTTAATTTTTAATCAATGTGAAGCACTTTGGGCTACAGTTTTTGTATGAAAGGTGCTATACAAATAAAGTTTATTATTATTATTATTATTAATAAAAATGGTCAATTGATTGACAATGTAAAGCTCCAAGCACAAAACAGACTCCAACATAAACATCATGGAAGCACAAGCATGAACAAATCTTAATTTACACATAATGAACCATTCAAAGCAGATATGAATACGCATTAAACCCAGAATTTCCTGCATTTCCAGATCCAAATATCTAAAACAATTTATATTTCTGTTATTTCTGAATTTACCTTATAGTGCTTGTAACAATGTATATTATTCACTATAATGACTTGTTCCATTTAAGGTAGTGGTCAGCTGCTCCCATTCAAACTATAAAACAAATATAGTGAAAACACAGGTAGGAAAACCATGATAAATAACAACAAATATATCTGGAGGAACTCTGATGACACTCTCACCCCTTCACCATCTAATTTATCTGCCTACCTCCACATTTGTCCCTCCTGCTGCTGTTTCATTACAGTGAAATAACATGAATGTGCGTCAAAACTGTGAGCTACTGATTTATTTCTTGAAATTAAATGTTTTGAGAGGCTAAAATTCAGTTACAGTGTACTGTACACTATAAAGTCTGTAAGTCGGTGAGAAAATAGAGAGACTCTATGCATTTATTTATTAGGGACCGAGCCTGCAGGGCGAAGGTCACTCTCACACACACATGCTGTGTGTGACAGTGGCCTTTGCCCAGCAGCAAAGGCCCTATTGTTTTTCGTTCGTTTTTATATATATATATATTTTTTTTGTCCCTCAGTGGATATATTTTATTTTTTATCATATTGTCAAGTTTATTTATATAGTATATTCATACACTGGGTAAATTCAAGGTGCTTTACAAACCAATCAGTGCACAGGACAAAGTATAAAAAGTAATAAATAAATACATTAAAAATAGATTCAAAACTTCAATAAAAGATAAAGACCAGTTCATTTGACTTTCAAATACTTAATGTGATAAAATAAACTGTTTTTGCACATATTAAATATATTACTAATATGTAGTTTGTGCAAACACTTTTTTACTTACATTTTCCAAACAGATAAGAAGCAAAACCTATTTAAAAAACAGACTTACTAGTGTAAACAACATTAGTTATATTCTTCAGTGCTTCCGTTCTGGTTCTATTTCAGTCCATTTATTCCGTCTTTTGTCCGTCTGTGTCTGCGTCTCAGTTTGTGGGTTATTTTATTCCATTGTATATCTGTCTTTTCTGATGCATTGGTCCTTTGTTGGTTCTTCTGTCTTACTCCAGTTCTGTGTAATGTTTTTTTTCTGGTTTCCATCAGACCAGTTCCACAAACACAGAATCTCATCCCCGTTATTTGTTGCCGTTCTCCACACACCGTCTGACAAATAAAAAAAAATTTAAAAATCACATTTCCAAAAGAGCACAGACACATTCTAGTTTATCTCATACTATAAACTCTACAGAAGTTCTTCAACAGGATAAAAACACAAGCTGACGTTACCAACAGAAACTGTGAAATAAAAAGAAATGCATCAGAGGAATCACAGATAGAGTTTCAGGCCATCAAGTTGCTACGGCAACACAGATGTTTGTGAATCTGATCATGAGATTTTAGATTTTTTGGGTTCATTTTATTTTGCAAGTCCTTGTTGAAACATCTGATTTGTTCTACGTTTTATTAAGTCTGAGTTGGTCCTGGTCAAAGTTCAAGGACGAAGGAAAAAACAGATGTGGTGGGTTCAAACAGAGGACACGACCCCCACCCCCCTTCCCCTCCAATTTGTTTTAATATAAAACTATTGTTGTGTCAGAGTGAGGTTTAAGTAAAACTTTGTCTAATGCACTGCCTTAAGAATAAACTTATCGCGGGCATCAGTACGAAGCCTGGACACATTCAATAAAAAAACGTTATATTGTATCAGTTTAGAACAGAATAGAAGGCCTTTATTGTCATTATACATATGAAATTAAAGACAGTCTGATTTACTGTACAAAATAAGAAGATAACATATGCATTATATAAAATATGATATAGGTGGTTTTGTGCTGGTGAAAAAAATAACCCACCAGCGCAGAAACCAAAAAAACGGTGCAAAGTGTGTTGAATAAAACAGAACTAACATGTACTGACCCTTACGTGTCCTCCGCAGTCACATGGACAAATCATTAGAGGGATATTTCATGGATGTCATCCCGTCTGCCAGTAGTTTTGCTTTTAACTCTGGCCAGTGGTCCATCTTGAGAGGCACAATCCTAATGTGAAGTAATAAAGAATATGATCCAATTAAATCTATAAACCAAGCCTCATCCTCAACAACATGGAATTATGACATGTACAAGCGTAGGTTTTTCATGGGGAGCCTCTGTAACCCCCGCCTGGCCTCTGAGATGGATGAACCATCAGAGGCACGCACACGTCTTCATATCTGTGTTTTATGGCCGTCGTCTGTCCTGCCAATAGTTTCATCTCAACTGAAGCCAGCGACCTACTGGGTCTTTTGGACGCGCCCCAGCAGCATGGTTTCCACCGCAGGGCCAAGCCAGGCCTAACCAGGGCTTAGCTACTCACCATTTATCCTGAGCTGTTCCCTCAGAACAACATTTCTGGGATTCTCCTGGCGTCGCTCTGCCAACACGCCAGCCTTCGCCAGTTTGGCCCCAGCTTTAAAGGACTGACAGTAGTGAAGATGCTCCAGGGTCGACTTTCACTACAGCGTGTGTCTGAAATGAGTAGGCTGGGTTTATCATGGTTTGGGTTAGTTTAGTTTGGTTCTGTTTTCGTATTGCACATAAAACAGTCTGCTTAAGTAAAACCTACTAATGAAGCTTTGGACCTATAACAGATCTGCTGCAGTCCGATGAGCTTGTATTGAGTTCGCCTCAAAATGTCAGTGTCAGACCAGTGGACATGTGACCAGAAGGGACGCACCGATGCCGCTTTGTTCCAGACCCAGTACAATACCGATACCAGTATCAGGTATCAGTGCGTCACTAGTGATCCTTCTAAATGAGCATCAAAATGACAGTTTTTATTCATCCTACATATATACATATACGGACACTTTCACTGTGTATCACAGTCTGAACTGTTCACACTTTTCCTGCAGAGGGTGGGTTCACAGGCACGCACCCGAGTATGAGTGGGTGAAACCCCCCAGGGATGAAACGGTAGGTGACATCAACCCAGCGACTGTTGTGTTCACAGGTAACACTTTTTTGCTAAAACAGCCAAACAACAGTTTGTACCTCCAGGCACCCCCCCAACTCCAATTAAACAACTCATAAACTTTATATATATTTTATTTATATTATATATATTTTACACTCTTTATAAAAGTGCACTATGTTAAATATGTAATCATTTCTATAAATACATAAACACATATTTGTACAGACTGTATTCCTATTCCTGTATAAATACTCCAGTTTGTATTTTCTGTACATGTCTCATAAACTCACTGTAAATCTCAGTCCAGGTCCACATGTGTCTGGGTTCATGTCTGAACTGGGAGTAAAAACTGAAGCCAAACTCCTGGTACGTGTTCACACACTTGGACAATAAAAGTGGTTCTGGTTCTGGTTCTGGTTCTGTTCTGTTCTGTCTGAGGTGACGAAGGCCATTCTGTGCCACACGGATCCCAGGCTTCTTCAGGAGACGACAGCACCATCACATGGAGTCCACACGGTCCGTACCCAGAACCAGCTGGACCTGGAGCGGGGAACGTTTGTGTTCACATGGATCAGACTAATCCGACTTTGGGTCCAGGTGGGCAGTGCGTGGGTACACACTGGGGTAGGTTCAGTGGTTCATACACAGAAAACACCTTTAATTTAGTATTTACTGCTGATAAAATCAAACCTGTTTATTGGCTCCAGTTGTTCTGACTGACAGGCTCAGATTTTTAGCAGTGGCAGTTTGTAAATAGAGCGGCTGTCTCACATGAAGACGAAGACGATGGAAAAATCTATAAAAACTGTTTAGAATCTGCATTCAAGTGTTCTTTAAACATATGTGTTTCCTGTTGTTGTTGTTTGAAGGACAGACGGTGACATTTACATAAATACCTGACTGAAAACACACTTTAAATGAATATTTTACACAGTGGTGTCTGTACTTGGGTGTGTCCCCCCACTGTCTACTGTGTTTTAAATGAAGTGTTGGTGAGTATGCATCCATGTTTTTGTTTAGACAGATCTGTTTACTGTTTACATCAGAGCTAACAACAGTTCCATGTGCATTTGGAACTGGACAGTTTGGTCTTCCTCTTTGTTTGGTTTACTGTGGCTAGCATTAAGCATTTATTTATTTTACTGCATTTGGTGATGTCAGCAGTTGAATTCTGGGTATCTTTATCAAAGGCAGTGAGGACTCACTTCACATGCACCAATAATAATCATCCAGTTTTAAAATCCATTATAGTTCAGTTGCATAATACGTCTACGATGCAAACATACACTTCGGTTTGGAAGAGAGGTCATCAGGTGGTCCCCAACCTTCACTGGTGTTTCGACCCTTAACCACTACACCCTCCAGTTGGGGGGTCAGCAGTGACTGGCCAGGTCCCTGCCCCTCTCCTCCAGGTTTCTAGCTTATGTCGTCCCTCTTATGCCAACAGGAGGCTCACTCCGCGGCTTCCCCTAGCCTACGAACAGCTGCTTTCCTCAAGTCGCCTCTCAGTCCCACCTTTGTCATCAATCCCACATAGATTGAACTGGGAATCCATGACTTCCCACTTCCACCATCATCAGCCATGTAGTCCACCCGTTACCCTGGCAGTCATGGACTAATTTCTGGTATTTAGCCTTCTTCTTCTGCAGCTCCTCCCATGGCACCGTCACCTCCACTAGGATCATCTTCTTTCCCTCTGGAGACCACATGACAATGTCAGGTCTTAAGGTGGTGGACAGTACCGTTTCTGGGAAGTGGAGTTTTCTCTTGAGGTCAACCTCCATCTCCCATCTCCGGGCTGGCTGCAGGAGGTTCTGCCTAGCCTGGCTGTGTTTGCTGTGTTTGTGGCCCTCCTTGAATGGTACTCTGCAGTGGTCTTGGCTGGTTGCTTCTTCTTTCTCTCATCCTCCAGGATGTCAGCGAGCACTGCCAACACCTTATCATGGCGCACCTGTACCCCCCTCTGTCCTGACATAGTAACACACAGACACACAGAATGCACAACTGTGACGTTTGTCGCATTTCAATAATGTGAAGTTCAGATAAATGTGACATGTCCATTCAGACTGAAGTCCTGTTGTGAAATATCAGATACATATTGGATTTAGGACCACATATGAAAGCGGTCTGGGACAGATTTAGGACCACATATGAAAGTGGTCTGGGTCAGATTTAGGACCACATATGAAAGCGGTCTGGGTCAGATTTAGGACCACATATGAAAGTGTTCCGGGTCAGATTTAGGACCACATATGAAAGTGGTCTGGGTCAGATTTAGGACCACATATGAAAGTGTTCCGGGTCAGATTTAGGACCACATATGAAAGTGGTCTGGATCAGATTTAGGTCCACATAAGCAAGTGGTCCGGATCAGATTTAGCACCACATATGAAAGTGGTCTGGATCAGATTTAGGTCCACATATGAAAGTGGTCTGGATCAGATTTAGGTCCACATATGAAAGTGGTCTGGGTCAGATTAGTTCTGTTGAAAGTGTTGTTACCAGATCAGATCCAGGTCACATATGAGTGAATAAAATGGGTTTGAGCCACATTCACCTGCATCTGAACCTGAAGTCCATCCGCCTCAGGCCTGTTCTGGTCTTCATACCTCCATATATTTTTGTTTTCTTATTTCCATGTTTCTCTTCCTCCATATAAACACAAAGTTTGTACGACACCAAAGAAAACTCAATAACACGAGTAATGATCCTAGCCTTTGCATAAAAGAGCCTTCTGTTCATAAATCTGTTTTTTCTTGGGCTTATCAGGATGCATCCACCAAATGTTCAGGAAAGACTTGACGATCACAGATTTTTGGATGCAGATATGAAATAGAAGTGCACATTAAACTGTCTCTTTCAATCATAACAGTTCAAATAAAAGCGCCTGTGCAACTGGAGGTGAATGCATTGTATAAGAAAACTTTTCCTATATTTCAGGTTCATGAGAGGCTGCGTCGTAGCTTAACGTGACTGGAGTTTGACATTAGATGAACTTCCCGCCAACGCACTGTGGCTGCCAATCACTTTGGCTTCACTTTAATCATTTTATTCTCTTGTACTTAACAGTGCTTCTTAAATGTCACGCACTCGTCCTCATTATTGTGAATAAATAATTGCTTTATGTGGACACATCTGTAAACACTGAGACACTACATGATGCTTTGACCTGAAATGTTGCGGCGCCCTGGTCACTATCTGGTTTGGAGTCTTCTCCGTGCTCGCTGGATGACACTTCTGTTGGACTGTGACACCATCACAACCAATCAGCAACTGGATTGGGATCAGACAGCCAATCAATTACTGGAACATATAGGCCCCCATTATCAAACCCAACTAATCACATATTTGGAACAACTGGGCCGTCTGTGTCACAGCCTTGTGTACTTCTGTCTTGTTGTCCTTCCATCTGTTGGTCTTCATCTGTTTTTGTTCCAAAGTTTTAACTAATACCTGAGCGAAGACGCAGAATGAGGAGATGATACAAGGACAAGTGCTCCTTTAGCTTTTGGCTGACCTGCTGGGATTCCAGCACACAGAGCCGTTTAAAGACACCAGAGGACAATTACAGCAGCGTCTTCCTCTGCGCTGATGTCACTGGAAAGGAACAGTCTCCATCCTCTAAACATTTCAGCGCTGCACACAAACACATGGACACGCACACTTAGACTCCCACAGACATAAACACCAGCCGCACACTTACTGACCTGCTTTCCGTTCTTACTCAGTCACGTTTCCATCTAGATGTAACATAAACGAACTGAAGCAGGAGATCGGCTGGGGGGTCAGGGCAGCGCTGCAGTGATGTGGACCCTGAACAGGTGCATTGTGGGGAAGAGGGAGCAAAGCTGGAGGGTGAAGCTTTTGATTTACTGCTCATTCTACGTTTCAAACCTCACCTGCAAAGAACAAAGTCACAGAGATGGGGGAGGAGGGGCTCCCCCACATCCAGAGGAGCCAATGGAGGCGGTTCATGTAGTGAGGGGGTGGTGGGGGTGGGGGGGGGGGTTCTGTCTGGAGGAGCCCTCAGGTCCGACCCAGGACACGCGAGCGGGG